>JAKSZP010007006.1:0-78355 GCA_022478985.1 Massospora cicadina | reverse complement strand
AGCTCTCTACTACTGGAATAGTATTGGGCATTTAAACTAGTGGAGAAAGGAGTGGAATATGTTTGCAGATATCTATAAAAGTGAGATGTCAATTGCTTGTTCACAAGGGCGCTGTGAACTGCTGTAATGTTCCCAGAGGTTTCAATGTAAATCTATTACCTCAGAATTTGACACAACAACTAAATCATTTGCTGTCATGTTTAAGAGGCCCTTATATCCTTTTGGGGGGACTATCTTTTTATATATATAGGATGTCTTGGCAGCAAAAGCCTTTTTCTGTTGCAACATCCCCTCAAGCTGCTAATACATTAATTTAAGACATCTCATTTTACATTAGGCATGACATTTAGTCCATCTTAGGGGCAGAGTTCAGCCGCAATCTACTGAGTAGGTCAGGAGCATTGTCACATATGATCTTGAGCTATTTAAGTAAAATTCCGTGGGCTAAGTAGTAAAAAAGGTTGGGGTCTCGTTAGTATGAGAATAAATTTGGCTTTGTTTGGTAGTAGTGGCAGCCACCCAGCGCACATAGAGGTTATACCCAAGTTCATAATCTTTTCTATAAGTTGGACCACGGTATAGTGCCCCTCATTGACCAAGGGTGTGCAGAGTCCTGTCCAGCTTAATGGCTATGGTGGGGACCCTTGATTACCCTTTCCTAGAGGAACGGGATGTACCCCACTCAAAGGATTTTGCTAAGGCATAGTTCGTGTGGCAGGGAAAGTAGGATGGCCGTAATGCTGATTGATTTGGGGTATGAGGGCTCAGGTACTCTGAGATTTTTAGGCGTGAAAGTCTTTGATCAGCTCGCGACAGTTCATGAAATCCTGAAGGAGATTTCGCTTTCTTTTACTCCAAATATCCTTTCCACCCCACCAGATATTAAATGCCTTGATTGACTCACCACACGTTTAAGGTCTTATCCACCCTAAACTCTTGTACCCTTTCCTAATAGGATTGGGATGACCTCCGCCAGCTTCTCACCTTTTAATGTGGGCAGTGCAGTTAGGCGTGGAAAGATAGTTATTTTTAGTATAGCAGGAATTCTGCGTGAAATGCCTTAATATTTAGACCTTTTAATATAACAGTCCTGATCTCTTACTCGCCAATTTTTAGCATAGTACCTTGAGCTAGAGGTTCTTATTATCCACCATCATGGGGAACACACCCAGTAGTTTGGGTATGTATGGTATCTGGTTAAAAAATATTTTGCATACTTGACTGCCATATTCATCTGGTTCTGGAATTTTAGTACACTTTTTTGTGTGATATGAAGCTGAATGAAGCCGAAATGTTGGTGCATATATGTGGTCTGATTGTAGAGGTGAGGTTTTGCAACAATTTAGCGTACAACGGCGAAATTCTTATCAATGTTTGGAGGGAGTTGTATGAAAACTGAGCCTGAAGGAGGTTTTCATCCTAAGCATCATGGAGTATGGCAGCATAGAATCTGAGGTATTACTCCAGCGACTAAGTATTTGCTCCATTTATCTGTCTGGCTGCGGTGGCATGCTAATGACTATCACAGTACAACAATTATTATTTCACATAGAAAGTCCAATATCTTGAGGTGAACTACAGCCCCCTGCCACTAATATCTTCTTGTGGCTCTTCAAAAAGGGTGAAAAAATGGATAAAATTAGCTGATTCATGTCCTCAGCTGTGATTGTCATCAGGCAGAAAATGAATATGGAGTATATATTGTGAACCAATTTTAAAAATTTATTACAGCTTAAACCCTGAATGATGGAAAGCCTATGATGTAGTCCATCAATATAGATGTACATGGGCCTGCACTTAAAGAAGTGAGCGTAGGAGTCCATTATGACCCATTTGGTAAAATTTTAACCATGTTAGATAAGGCAATGATCCACTCAGGCAGGCACATCCTTTTTAGCCCATTCCAATTGAATGTTTATTTTACCATGTTAATACACTTCTTAATGCTGCGGTGGCCCATGGTCTGTGGGTCATGATGTTCCTTATATGAATTAGGGACATAAAACCATTGAACTTATACTCAGTCACAGATATAAACATTTGTATCCTTTTTAGTATCATCCAGAAGGGCTCTTACTTGTAATTATCTTATCACAAAGTGACTAACCTTCTGGGACAGTTTTTTGGGCACCCATTACCGCTTCTGGGAGGGAGGTCTCAGTGTTGTCTATTAGGTGGTTTGTTTCATAGGGTTTGGTTTGGGTGGGTGGCTCTTGGATAGCATTTTTTTCTATCCTATTCTTAGAGGGATCTGGGTTATAGGGCTTGATGGGGGTTTGGTGGAGGCAATAGTGGCTAATGTCATGGGGCTCCGCCAAGCTTTTTTTAGGGTTCACTGTTACCATCTTTGTATCTTTGGAGGGATTTGGGGCCAGTGGATAGCCTTCAGCTCAGGTTTTCTGTTAGTTTGTGAGTCAGCCCTCATACAAACGTATATTTTGTGTCAAAGTTTGGGGTGGTCGTGGTGCGTTAGAGTTTGGCAATGCACCAGCTTCTGTGGTTTTAATAATTTGTTTAATTGTTGTATGCTCACACTGGCAGCATGAGTTTTTCTTACTGTTATATATTGTCAGTGCAACAGCAACCAAATAACAGCGGCCTGCTCTTTTTAGATGGACCACGGATGTTCAGTTCCAGTTTCTTTTATGGTGTAGGACACCAGATGCTCTCATTTGTCTTGTATATGTAGCAGAAAACCACTGCAACTTTTCAGGAGGCATAACAGGCTATGATCAAAGTCTTTCTTTTGTTGGCAAGGAGAAGGAAAAGTGCTGAAAAGAACTTCTCTAGAGATATAAAAGGCTTGCTGACATTTTTTCATCCAGATAAACGGTTTTTTCTTACCTGTCTGTGGTGGAGGGGCAAGGCCAGTTTCTAAGACTTCTGAGGAGAACTTTTCAGTAATGCTATTAGCCTAGGAAGATACAGAGTTGCTTACAAGTGGTTGGAGTTGACCATGATCTTATGGCTTCTAGTAATGATGGTAAATGACAAAACTATCTTTGAGAATAGGTTCCCCAATAATTAATTATTATTCTTGAAGAACTCACATTTTGAGGAGTTTACATGTAGTAATTCTTTCTGAAGAGTGTCAGCCACTGCCATCTGGTCTTCCTCATTCTGTTCAGGGTGGGGTAATAGACTAGGATGTGGTCAATTCATGCCATTACATAGGTGAAATGGAGGTCTCTTAGCGTGTGACTAACTACTCTCTAGGAAATGGCGGGAAATAATTGTGTATGAACAGAATGAACTTAAAGATTTTAATTGACATGACGCATGAGTTGGAAGTCAGCCATTTCTGGCCATCTTTACCAAAACTTTGTGGAGCATTCACCAGGACTAGCTTTTAAATGGCCTTGGACTTGGCAATTGCTTTTTAAACTGTGGCCTCAAGTGGGAGCATTTAGGGGTGGAAAGAAGCGTTGCTTATGTGGCCATACTTTCCGCATGGTCGCAGGGTACCATCTGGTTTTTCTGGGAAAGACCACAGGCGTCAGATTTCAAAAATATCTTTTTGATTAGCCATCCTTTGTCCAGAATTTGGCATTTCAGATCCTAAATATTGCTCCTTGGCGTCAGTGTTTGGTTAAAGGAGATAGTTGATCTTGATGAGTTCCACCAAAAAAGTTTAGGTTGAACATAGAATGAAAAAGTAAGAAATTATTCCCTATCGCGCTAAAGATCTCTTTGTGAGGCTTTATTTACCTGTGACATAGTGGCAAATTCTTTTCCGCTGAAGATGGAGTACTTCATTGTGGAAACCACCATGTTTCCCTTTTCAAGTTATGGAGTAAAGAATCTCACTTAAATAATATAATATCGTGAGTTATTCAAGTTTTGTTCAAGATCAATGTACACCAATTGTTGGCACCTCCAACTCACACCTAAAAATTATGGATTAAAGAAAGTTGGAGATCGCTGTAAGTTGTCATGAAAGCAATGTCCATGGGCAAAGAAATGTAGCGGCTCACAGAGTGGTATTATGGGCAGCGGTACATGCAAGGTTTCATGATGAGGGCCCCATTGTAACTGCTAGGTCCAGTGCCTATGTCACAATATTTATTTATTAATATGAGGTATGACGACCAGGGGATGGACATTACCAAAGCTCAAAGAACAAAAATATGAACAAACAGGCCTTCCCAAACAGAATGTGTTGAACAAACAAAAAAAGCGAGCAAAACACAAATGAACGAGATCACAGCCAACCAGGTGTGACAGCGGCGAGCTTCACAACCCATCATGATGGAAGGGGAAGGGGGTCAGGGGGCTCATCATCAGGTTCCTCAACATCCAAAGCGCAGGCCAAGGCAGAGAGCAATGGCGTGGGGTTATCAGCAATATGCGGGAGGAGATTTCAGAGGACCAGTTGGTCATAATAAGTGCTATTATTGTAACTCAAACCTAAGTAACTGGACAAGCATTTCTCTGCTTTGATGCAGATGGCAGGAAGTTGGGAAGCTAAATTAGCACCAGCATGGGCAACTTTTTCTTTGGGTTTAGAAGTGGCAACCAAATTATGAACAGCTTCTGTGGCATTGTTATACAACCAGAGAATGGTTTTTGTTCTGTGGGGTCAGGCTGATGCAAGAGTGGGAAGGGGGATACCTATGCAAGCATTTTTGCTGTGTTAGCAACAGCATGGCGGAGGAACACTTTTTTGGGTTGGGCAGCAATTGCCACAGCATACTGGTGTTGGGTGCACAATACATCATCATTTGGCCATCGGGCATAAAAGTGATAAGGGATCACAGTGGGAAAATGTGTAAGGAGAAATTCCCTTATATTGACATTGGAGTCTTCAATCACATTACCTGATTCATTAGTTTCATCCAATGAGGACCGTGGGTTCATGTCATATAAGTCTGCGTTTTCCTCAATAGGGATTGCTGAGGCTGGCAATTGGGTTGGGGCTCAGGCTCAAACCATTTTCCAAGCTTCTCCCTGATTTTCTGGAGATTGGTGGCACTGGACTTAGGATGGCATGATTAGCTGCTGTGAATGCAGTAGTGGCAGCAGGTTTGGGAGGAGGGGGATGTAGGATGGCACCCCATTCCCATATGGCTATGGGGTTTTAGGAGGATGGGTAGCTAGTGTTCAAGCCTGCTGAGGCAGTGGAACTGGTGAAGCAGGGGCAACTTCACCTGAGTGATTCAACTTGAAGCATATTGGACTATGGTTCTCCCGCCCTCAAATTGGGCCCAAAAAAGGGTGGTCAGGGCCAGAGGCTATGAAGGAGTGGGGGGAATCTGCTCAGCGACATTATTTCATTTAGGACTGATTGTGGCAAATGCCTGAGGCTCACAAAGGCTTGTGGCTCCATTAGGGACCACGAGTTGAATGATGGGGTCATTACCATATACTGCCAAACCTGCCATAATCTCTTGATGGAGCACCGCAGGGGGGAGGTGAGTTGGCAACCCAATAAACTGAACCACCAACGTGGAGTCAGTGGAACTCAGTTGCACGTGATGGATATTGAGGTGCCCTCAAAAGAAAGGGGCACAGTTGCTGCAGTGGCAGCATCAGCTTTGCAAGTGAAGCCAAGGTCAAAGTACCCCTTATAGGGGAAGAAATTGATAAGCCTGGCGTTTTGCATCAACACTTGGGCTATTTTGATGATGGCTTTGTCTATGTATGGGAACAATTTCCTGAATTCGACCCAAATGCCAAAATATATGTTAGAGCAGGGAAGTACCAGAGGGCAGCAGGGCACTGCCTGGGAGCATGCAAGGTGGATTGCGAGATCCTTGGGTGGAACAAACTAACCCAATGACTTGGTAGTACTGGAAGAACCAGTCCAAATGCGTTTTCACACTGGTGGTAGAAAATTCAGCGTAGGGTTTTACTGCTGCCCACACATGAGCAGCAGGAGTGGGGCTGTGGACATCAGTGGGTCGGTGTTGCAGCTAATTTGGCTAGCTATTTGGTTTTGTAAAATTTACTTTGCTTGAAAGTGGGCTTGAGCAGAAAAGAAAGTTGCCTATGTCATCTTAATATTAATAAAATGACCAGAAGCTCTGGTACCCTAGGGCATTGTTATGATTTTAATATTCCCATATTACCCAGCTGCTTAAATTAAGCTAGATCTGCTTATTCATTAGGGGATTAGTCCCTCTAATGGATATGGGAGTTTTGATTTTCATATGGTAGCTATTGTTTGGCAGAAATTCTTTATGAATAATAGGTAATATGTCATATTTGATCCATTGGATCAGTCAGACGGATTGCTTAATTCTCATTGATAAATACCTGATGATAAACGAGTAAATAGGCTCAAGTATAATATTGATAATTTAATTATTTCAAATGAGTCAATTTGGGTTTGTCACTGAATAATGAGGGGTTTATGTGAAGTTGTTGAGGTGCTGACAAGCTTCTAGTACAGTTTTTGTGTTGATTTGTAAATGAGGGGATATATCTATTGATAACTTGAACAAGATTGCAGGCCTAGAAGTTGGGTCAAATCTGACTAGCTTATCAAGGAAAATCCTTGTGTATGCAACCTAATGAAGGCTAATCAAATGGCAATGGCCGTTATTTTCTCAATGAGGCGCCAGGAGGTGTTGGCGCTAATTTCTCTATAAGTTCCCTCGTTTATAAAATAATAAAGCAGATAGATTAAGCGCAATTACCCTTATAATTTAGACTTTTAAACATTGGCTGTATAGTTGGCTCCTAAAATAAGAGTTTAAGGATAGGTTATCCTTTGTCTAAAGTATTTGGTTATTAAAATTTCTGCAGATTGCAAGATGAGAAAAGAGGAGGGAAAAGTTCCCTACCATTTCAAAGATGCTTTCAAGGATAAGAAGGGCATTCACCAAATTATTGTTGGATTTCATAATCAACGCGGATTTAAGAGAAATCAACTTAAGTAATAGTCTTCATTCAATTACTACCCAAATGCAGCCAATATTGTAATCTTTAATCAGCAGTTATATCTAGAGCTAATGCAGTAAAATTGGGAGCCATTGTGAGCATCCTAGTTGAAAGTTAAAGTTAATTGCTAATTACTACAGTTGATTGTGCATATATCTCCCAATTTTCTTTAAATGATGATCACTACTAGGGTAGTTGAGTTTTAGAATAAAAATAAAAAAAAATAAAATATAAATAAGAAGCCAAATTTAATAAACAGAGTTTAAATAATGAGTGAACTTAAGAAAGACTGGCTGGAGTTGAAGATCATCAAGCAGAATGTGTTAAGCTTGGCGGCACAAGTTAATCTTGATATTTTGGAGTATACATTGACAAAAGCCAAGGAAGAGTTGAGATAGTCAGAATAGTCAAAAATGCCCTATGTGGGAAGGTCATCTCCTTTAAGAAAAAGGAAGGAAATTCAATCAAAGAATTTTTTCCAAAAGACTAGACGTAAATTGGACAGAGAATATTTCCACCAGGTTCAGGAGAAGATGGCGCAGATGTTGAAGTGCATAGAGGAACTAGAAAACCACACGTATGATTATGCTCATTTGAAAGCGAATGATACTGAAGATTATGCCAAAATTCCAGTCAGGAAGGTACCCCATCAAAAAATATTACTGAAGCATTATCCATTATGTCAGAGATTACTCATGAAGGTACACCAATTGAAAGTTGGGTTTTCAGGAAGAAATTTTTGCCAGTGGAGCGATCATAGAATTTTAATATGCCAGAATTGCACACATTTCACTGAGATAACGCAAAAGCGTTTTTCGCCTTTTTGAGATGACAATGTTTGGCTTTGTGGACCACCAAAAATCAGTAACTGTTTTGATTTTCCTCAAAATAAGCTGTCAAAATTTGGTGTTACCCATTTTGTGGGGACAATTGGTCATATGATGAAGCAAAGGAAGCAACTATTCTTGAGTTTGGAAGCCCAACTAGAATAGTCAACTATAAACAAGAGTATATGCATATACAGTTCATAAAGGACAAAGCCTTGGTCAATTTAACTAATCATTTTTTAAAAGTTTGCAGATCCTGGCTGGGACAAAGTACTTTCTAATTTTAGTATACATATATCCATGCAGTCAGTGCTTTGTCCTACAGAAACATGCATTGAACTATGGCATTGGCGCTGGTAAAAAACTTCCACATCACAGATGGTAAATCATTTAAAGATAGTAGGAGCAACCTTTGATACGCTTAGTCTATTTTTTATAAAATCGCAGCCAATGATAAATAAATTATGATGGATTTAATAGACAACATTCTAAAGAGTATTTAAAAGTTGCAGCTCATCAGAATCGAGTCTTAACTGGGAAAAATCCAATGTATCAAAGTGGAAGGTTGAAATATTATCCAATATTAGAAAAGTGGAGCTATGATAATTGTCCTATTCAAAACTGGGAGAAGTACTTGCGAAGAAATGTGAATTTTGGGCTGCTTTAGGTGAGGTAAACTGCTAAAAAGTTTTGATAAAAGGGCTTACATTTTGATGCAGAATAACCTAACAATGCAATATAACTGTTCCGCTGGATATCTGTTTGAAATGAAATATATTGCCAGGACCAGCTTAAATTACAAATGGACACCATGAGTAGTACAAAGGTGGTAGACAAGGGCAAAATGGAAGGTAATAAATCCAGAGATTGTGGATGAATTTGCATAAACTTAAATTATTCAATTAAGGAGAGAGGCGATAAATGCCAAGAAAGATGATCAAATCTAGATGAAATTGGTAGAATAACGTTACCAAATCAATCCATGTGAGAAAGATAATCCCCAGATCTATCAGCAGAATTAATTCAGATGTAAGGGTTAATAAACAATGCCAAAAGTAAATTTATAAAAGATATAAATAATATAAGCAATATAAAAATGACAAAAGATAAAAAACAGAGAAAAAAGATAACAAAGGGAAAAAGGGGGAAAAGTATTAATTTTTGCATTTTAGATCTCAACACAAAAAACATCTGGCGGTGTCCCCACCTACCAACTAGGAGGAGGGGGAAGCCTACAATGAAAAAGAGTTTTGATGATTGACAGGGCCATCTCAGGTTGTAATTGGGTCTTCTGGGAACAAGTCCCAAGGTGCTTGTATGAAAAAGAGTATCAGTAGTATCAGGACAGGCTGAAACTAGATCCGCTGTGAGTAGTCCCTACGAAATGTATTGTTAGGACAAGCATGGGGATGAAGCTGCGTCCACCTTGAGTAGTCCCAGGGCGCTTAAGAAGGACTCAGGGAAGTTGACTGAGGATCTTGTTGATGTGGAGTTATTAAAAGCTGTCTTGAAGTTTATACAGGTTTAAAGACGAGGAGTCATTAGGAGCCCATCCTGGGGTTTGTACAGATTGACCAGTTCATTTTTTGGCAAGGATGGCTGACATAGTTCTGGCGCGTTATGATGCTCAGGAACTGTGCTTGAGAGAGGTAGAAGAAATAGAGAAGCAAGGAAGAGGGACCGCGTTGCCAAAGGTTGGCAATAGCAGAGTTGAGTGCAGATAGAGCTGAGCTCCACTAGAGTTATTATGAAGCATTAAGAACATGGCCCAAGGCAGAACCTTTTTACCTATTTTTTTATCTTTCTATAGATAATCTAGGCATTTGGGAAATATGTTGGGATTTTGATATGCCCATATTACCCAGTTGTTTAGATTATGATAGATCTGCTTATTCATAAGGGGATTAGTTCATCTTTTGGATATGTGAGTTGTCATTTTCAGGTGATAACTATTTTTTAGAAGAATTTCTTTTTTTAGTACTAAATGGTCCCAATCTTTAGAAGAATTTCATTAACAATTTTTAGGCAATCTGCTGTGGTTGATCCATTGGATCAATCTGCTGTATTGCTTAATTCTCATTGTGGATGATCCCCAAAAAATAACAAGTAAATAGATTGTCAATTTAATATTAATTTAATAATCATTTTACACGTTCCAGTTGGGGTATACTCTAATTGATAAGGGGTTTATTAGAAGTTGTTGAAGTGCTGACAAAGCTTCTTGGTGATTTCAGGCTAATTAATGAATGAAAAAACTTTTCTCTCTCGTTGCAATCACTTTTGCAACTTATTCAATTTCAAGTCTGATTTTAGTTTGATAATCTCACAGAGGAGATTAGTCTGCGCCCATGTCAGGGAGCAGTTGGGCAAGTAAGGTAAGAGGAGCAGGTGGTAGGCCCACAGCCTTAAACGTTTGAAAACGCCCCAGAGAAACTAGCGGAATAAAAAAAAATCTAAAAAAACTGGCGGTCACTATTTCCCTAGAAATTCTCGCTTGGTTAGCGCGATGCAACCAGTACATCAACACGCCGCACTCCCAACCAGTCTCGTTGGTGGAATACGGAGTCTGTGTGTTTCTGGACATCCAACAAACAGCTCTATGGGAAAATTTTGTGGGGATTTGCACACTTTTTTCCTGACCGCGGTGTACGTTGCATTTCACTCCATGTCACGCAGTTGGCTGGACCTCAGTTTTGAAAACAAGGAGGCAGCAGATGAAGCTGCTGCAGTACGTGTAGTAATCGCCCTCCCTGAAGGGCAATGGGTCATCAAAACCAAATGCACCAGATGGACAAAATCCAACCAAATTTTCCTCACGTTTGACTTTTTACCTACTATGGTAAAACGTGCCATTTTGGAGCAACACCTGAAAGATGGTCTCACTGTTTATGGCGAAATATAGTCTTTTGAGATGCAACACTTTATGCTGATGCCACACCTGTGCACCGGCAAAGCCATCACAGTTCTGACCCCAACTGAGGAGATTGCGAAGGACCTAACCCAGATCCCACACTCAACATATATCAATATTGAAGGGCATACCACCCACCCTTTCCGGGTAACTGTGGACACCGCCCCCATCTGCACCCACTGTGATGCATTTGTCCATAAGGCACATGCATGCCCCACCAAGGAGGGCATCACATTCCAAGAGCACCCCTCAGCGGCCATGGCCAGCGGAGAGGCGCACTACAAACCAACCACAAGCACCAAAGAGGCTTTCCTGTGGGGAGCACAAGGCTGCTACCTACTGGTACAACCTATTTCCCCACAAGAGCGGAAGAAGTCCAAGCAGGTCCGCAGGGCTGCAGCCAAGGAAGCGCCAAAGTCACCACCGCTATCCCACACTCCCAACACCAGGAGGACATTGAAACCTTCGCAGAGGAAGCAACTTGGCAAATCCATCAACCAATCATATTGGGAAGCCCATTCTGATTGGGCCACCCAATCTGAGGATCTGATGGGGGACTCAATCTCACCCAATCTTTGCAACCAAGCTCCAGTTGAAACTGACTTGGTCTCCAACCTACCTGAAAAAAATTTATAACCCACTCAATGGTGAACTGAACTCATCCACACCGCAAAAATTTGTTTGACATTGGGGAAACAGAATTCGGAGGCAAAAGCCAACGTGAACCTTTCTGCTAAAATCAACAAAACTACTGATAGTGTTGCTGCAAACACCCATGCTGCCATGAAGGCCCGTGGGGATCTAGAGGAGGCTAGTGGGCCTGGGTGCCCACCCCCTTGCACCTAAGGTGCGATGGGGAAAACCATCACTTTAGGGACGTTGAATATCACTGGATTCAAGGCCTCGCTGTCCAAGGCTAGGAAACTGAGTTTTTTACAAAAAAATTTACCCATGGATATCCTGGCCATCCAGGAGTCCCACTGTCCGCGAGGTACCAAGGATTCTTGGAAAACCATGCTCCTCCCATCCCTATCCTTTTGGTCAGAGCACTGTGGGGTGCTAGTTCAGAAAAACGATTTTTTAAATTTTTATCATCAGAATCCTTCCTTAATGGCCGATTCCTTGTTGTCACTTTCTCATGGGCTGACGTGGCACACACTATTGTCAACATCTACGCCCCAACCTGTGCACAAGAACGTCAGGAATTTTTCTCATTGGTCAAATCCCTCCCATTACCCCCAGACCCTTTTGTAGCTGGCGATATGAACTGTTGGTTAAACACACCAACGGATCGTTGGCCTTCCTCCTCCCACGCCCCCCAGGGGCACGTAGAACTTCGCGTTCTAAAGGCCACCCTTAGGTTAATGGATGCACTGCTGCGGTGAGCCCCGCTGCTTGAAAACATGATGTAACCCCACATCCACAACAGCCAATTAAGGTCCATGACCTGCATAGACCTTATCCTTACGCCAGCGAAATTCCAACCTCACATTTCCCACTTCCAAAAACCAGAAATTGAATTCTCTGACCACTGGCTGGTCTCAATAACCTATCACCTACCTGTCACAGTGGCTAAGGCCCCACATTGGTGCAAACTCCGCCCTCCCAAACTTGCGTCGCCAGTATTTTCCACTTGGGTGGAATCAGAAACTTTGGAAAAAGAGTTTTTTACACCGTTTTGCGCGGACCCCATCTCCACATGGTCAGCCTTCAAAGAGGATACTATCCGCCACTCTCACCTCCTCTCCTCCTGACGCTCACAAGCCACATCAGCCGTCATCTCGCGCGCTCTGGCAGAGTTGGCACACCTGGAGTCTAACATCCCAGCCACAGGATACAGCCCTGCATGGGGCTGGAAGTGGATGGAGGCAGCCGCCCACCTCAACGCGCTCGAAAGGCAACACAAACATCAGGTTTGTGTTCAGTACAGGGCCAAACGCATTACAGAGGGTGACAAGTGCACCGCATATTTTTTTAAAAAAAAATTTGCACCACGCCAGAGCAAGGCCTGCACACAGATGTGAAGATCGGATGATTCCATCATGGATACACCAGCTGAAGTGGCAATCAAAACATAAAAGTATTACTCTGAGTTATACCAATCTGATCCAATTCAGCTGGCTGAAGTGGCGGAATTTTTTGACTGAACCCACATCTGCACCATTTCCTGATACCCAGAAATAATGAATTTGATTACTTCAAACAAATTATGGACAGCCATCCGCGGTGCACCAAACTGGAAATGCCCAGGCCCAGATGGCATTCCATATGAGTTCTATAAAAAGTACTTCAAATATATATCCCCATTACTGCTTGCCTCACTTAACCAGAGCCTTCTGGAAATGCGCCTCCTACCAGGAGAACAAGAGGCCTTCACCATCACACTCTCCAAGAAAGGGGACAAGCTAGACTTAGCCAACTGGCGCCCCATTTCTTTAACTAACATGGATACAAAAATTTTAACAAAAATCATGGCTAACCGTTTAGGGATTGTAGCATCTGCCACCATCTCCCCAGAACAATTTGGTTTCATACCCAGAAGGTCGATTTGGGACAACATGCACTCTGTGGCTAACGCTATGTCAGTCCACAGCCTCTGGGGCACTTTTATTCTTGGACCAACAGAAGGCCTATGATAGAGTAAACTGGGAATACCTCAGGGCCTGCCTCCATCAATTCCGCTTACCCCCTCGCTTCATCAACTGGGTGATGCTGCTCATGGAATCTGCAACAATGGCAGTACGTGGCCCTGGCTTCCTAACGGAAGTAGTCCGCCCTCAAAGGGGCTTGCGACAAGGGGACCCCCTTAGCCCACTCTTATACAACTTCAGTCTTGACCCACTACTTCGAAATGTGAATGCCCAACTCACTGGGGTCCATGTGCCAGGCCAAGCCCTAGTCAAGATGATGGCGTTTGCAGATGACTGTGTGTTTGGGGTGTC
This sequence comes from Massospora cicadina, assembly GCA_022478985.1. NCBI lineage: Eukaryota > Fungi > Entomophthoromycota > Entomophthoromycetes > Entomophthorales > Entomophthoraceae > Massospora > Massospora cicadina. The sequence continues at coordinate 64,793 of JAKSZP010007006.1, read as the reverse complement.
TAATAATAAAGATGCACGCGCACTTAAAGCTCTCATCCAGGAGTATTCCTGGGTAAGTAACGCTGCACTGAAAGCTTCCAAAACCGAAATCATCCTCCTTGGTTGGTATCAAATCTGCTGGGCCCCAGCAACCAGTACCCATCCCGGCCCATCTGCTTTCACACGTGCTCGCCCTCCCAGCTCACCCCACACCGCCCCACTGGTGCTCCCCTTCGTGCCACGCCCTACCATAGGGCCGTTCCGCCATCTGGGCGTGTGGGTGGAGGCAGGTGGGTATGCATCAGCAGTAATGGAGAGTCATATTCTAGACAACGTGACGAAGCGCATCACCTCCCTCAGAGCCCACCCTACTTTCCTTACTGGCAGGTTGTTTTAGCCAACTCCATGCTCCTCTCCAAAGTCTGGTTTGGAGCCCATGCCATCCCTTTCTCCCCAAGCTTTTTTAAAATCTTTGTATTCCCTGCTTCAAGGATGGCTTTGGTCAGGCCGCCCACCACCAGTACGGCTAGAGGTCATGTTTGGCCCTCATCATCATGGTGGCATGGGCCTGCTTGACTTCAAAGCCCATGCTAAGATCCTGGGCACCTGGATTGCAGCCATCACCGCCCCTACGCTCCCCTCTCAACACTGGTCCCACGCAGCCCGCTCCAACTTCTCCCACGCCTTAGGCCTCAACAATCCATCGAACCCTCATTCCCTGATGAAATACCTGGCTTCACACCCATCGGCCACAGGTCCTCATGGGACTAAAACCCACTACAAACGAATCCTCCTCTCCATGAGGAGCGCTGAGTGGAGAATTTGTATTAGCGGACGCACAGCCCAGAGAGGCCGCCCCTCTCCTCAGTTCACACAAGAGGTACAGGGGCTACCCATCCAAAATGGCGTGATCCCCACACGGCCCCATGTCCTATCCAGGGTGGACTACCTGGACATGATGGACATCCCTTACTTCATTGAGACCCAAAAAACTATTTGGAAATACGCACACCATCCTCTGTTGCATCCTCAAATCTGTTCCCATGTGTGGCGCTGCCTGAGGTGGGTGTACCATATGGCTGAGCACTCTAACGCTTTACACTCATCCTGCGTCATGTGTGGCCAGTATGGAACGCTGTTCCACCGCCTGGAGAAGTGTCCTACCTCTAAAGTGATATGGCGCGAAGTTCAACGTCTGCTGGGCCAAGATCAAACACATCCTATCAGTCTTTCAAGAGATATGTTTGCTATATCCATGGTATCCCCCCTTCCACGCTCCCTCCATGCTCTGGTGGTTGCAATCGCCATGTGGACCATCCACACGATTTTCTTGGATGCTATCGCAGGCTCAATCCCCACCCTCCCAGAAGCTGTCCACAGTTTCCGGTCTCATTTGGTGGACCACTTTCAGGCATGGATGTTTGGATACCTCCTACTGTGTCGCCAACAGCTGGTCTCCTCCTGGTTACCAGTTTAATACATCAAATCAGAACCTTTTCTCCACACGTGTTCAATTGTGGCTACGGACCCTTCACACGTTCCCTCCCCCTCCCCATAAGTGGCTTTCCCGCTGGCAACAAGAGTTATCATCGCTTCTCTGGAGTGCCTTCCCTGTTACTAAGTTTTGTCTCTTTCAGGTCAAATTTGGAAGTGTCCATCCCATGGTCGGCCTTCCTCGCAATAAATTTAAATTTAAACTAATTAATGAATGAGGGGATGTATTTAATGATAACCTGTGGAGAATTGCAGGGCTATAAGGCATCCAAACCTGACTAGCTCATAGAAAGAAATTCTTGTGTGTGCAACCTGATGAAGGCTAAATTAAATGACATTGCCGCCGTTTTCTCAGTGGGTTGTCAACAGGAGTTGGTGCCAATTTCTCTATAAATATCCTCGTTTCTAAGATAATAAAGCAGATAGATTTAGCGCAATTATTTTTACAATTTAGCCTTTCATATTGGTTGTATAGTTGGCCCTTCAGATAAGATTTTAAGGAAAACCTTTATCTAAATTAATTAACTAATAAGATTTCCGCGGGTTCTGCGAGTAGAGAATAGTGGTGGGAAGAGTTCCCTGCCTTTAAGAGATAATTCCAGGATAAGAAGAGCGTGCAATAGTTTAGCATTGGACTTCTTAATCAACGTCTACTGAAGAAAACTCAACTTAAGTATTAGTCTTCATACTATTAATACTCAAATTTTGTCAATGACAATAAATATTCAATCAACAGCTTTATTAAATACTTGTACAGTATAATTGGGAGCCAAGGCAAGAATTCCTAGTTGAAAGTTACAGTTGTTGATAATTATAAAGGGTGATTGAGACCATAGCTCCAAATTTTTTACAGGCTTTTATTAAAATCTGGCCAGGGCTAATTGTTATGTCCACAGAAAAAAAGTAAGTAAACACAATTGAATCAATTTAAACCAATTATGGCGCATATGTTGGAGCTAGAATACAAACCGTAATTTGTTCTTTAGACTCTTGGGCCTGTTGGTGAACTGAGTTGGCATTATTGCCACTTGGGAATGAGACAATGGGTCTATGTGGAACTAAGGGGTCAATCAATGGGCACACATAATCAAGATCTTTGTGTTTTGCGTTTTTAAAACCGTTCCTCTTTGACCTGAACAATAACTTTAAGCTTATAAGAGACACTATTGGGGCCTCCAGGTTTGCAATGATAAAGATGGTGCCCAGGGTTTTTTGGTTAGATCCCCTATTTAATCCACAAGATTGGGGCTTTAGGAAACAGTTTGGGCCACCTGGATACTGGTGATACAGCAATAATGGTTGAGGTAAGCATCCAATTTTGTGGGGGTTCAGGTGACCCCATGGAGTCAGAGAGTGGTATTAAGAATAAGAATGGTGGGCTCGCCAACTTTTAAACTTTGTTGTATGGTGATAAGTGGGGCTTTGGGAGCAAGATTAAACTCAACCAGAGCTGACTTGTTGTAATCAGAAGGTTCTCTTCTGAGGTACTGGGTTTGGAAGAAATCCAAGCTTGTTTACCTTGTAAATACCATAATTCTAAGTAATCTCTTTTTTTGCCACTAAGTACCATAAGAACGCCCTAATTGGGGGTGTAAGGAAATGGTTTGGGAGGGTGATGGTATGGTTTTTACAAAGAAGACTTTTTGATTTATTGCTTTTCAAGCTGTGCCTCAATCCATTTTGGCATTTATACACTGTCTCTATAATCTGAGGTCATTTTACCATGCCTTGTGAGGGCCTTCACTGAGGAGAGAGACCCAGTATGCGGCATTGGTGATGATTTCTGGTACAATAATGAGGTGATTAAATGTTGGTTTTTCTATAATGTGGCCATCTAGATTCAGGTATAAAGAATCTGGTGAAGCGGGGAGAATAGTATTTAGGTTTTAATGCCAGGTTGACACCATTAAAGATACAATCATGAACAAAGAGGGTAAATCTTACCCTAGATGAGAATTATGATTATTATAGTGCGGGACAGTGTCTTTGCCTCTCCATTCTGGGCGTCTAGTAGTACCAACATTTATTCTTCTTGAGAGGGCTCTATAGCTCCTGTTAGGGTGGCTTGCAATTTAAGATTAGCAATAACTTCCAACTTCTTTCTGCTCACCTCATCTGAGGGATATTAGTAGGCCCAATCACGATCATAGTGCACGCTTGTGCACACAAATGGGGTGTTTGGGTGTGCTATTCAGGCAAGTAGTACAAATTATGTCTTTAATAAGCGTTATCTATGACCAACATGTCAAGAGGGCGCGTATAAGGAAATATAAGATTCTTTATGAAAAAAATGACCCAAGTTCAACAGGTCTTAGGCCATTGACATGACTACTGTGTTAAGAGGCTGGGCTAATATGTCAGAGCTGACATACCAAAGAAAGACTTGGCTTTTTATAAGGATTACTCCAATAATCATAATAGAAACCATAGTCTGCAAAGCTTCACTGTTCTGAGGATTTGGGAGTTATAGCTGCTAAGAGACAGACAGGGAAAGCATTTGCCAACAAACATTGTCCCTGCCCCAAATATTAGGCTAAGTACTGATAGAAGCCTTGTCCACATTTCGCAAATAGAAATAAAGCTATTGCCTGTGAGTGGGAGAAGCTGCGTTGACACCTCTTTTTAGCGTTTGAGCCTAATCTGGGGCTAGAATATTAGCGCATTTTACTAGGGGAGATTGACAGTGTGTCCTCTTTTTAACTTCTGCAAGCATCATTAACTAAATCCCACTCCATTGTGAGTCTTCATCTAACATACTTTTCTGTCTGAAAAGAGGTGATTCTGGGTCAAAGATGTTCTGGTTAAAATGTAGGTCGGCAACGTACAGTTCTAATTAAGCAGTTGTAACTGTAGTCATTAGTGTATCCCTTGGGTCCCACCACTGAATAACCCAGTAAAAATACCAGTGCTATGGACACCACCATAAGTGAGATAAACGAGTAAGCTTCCCATAGTCCTTGAAAGTCTTGTTAAAGTAGGCAGAATTTACAATCACAAGAAAATTATAAAGTTTATTTTGGAAAATTTGAGATCTTTATCATGTAAATAACAAAACAACTCAGCACCATACTACTGTCAAAGTGGTGAGAACTTTTACTAGTTTAGGAAGGGTCGGTAAGTGTTTAGATATCTATGAAAAGTGAGTGAAAATCATCTATTCTAAAAGGCGACAGGAACTTTAAAATAATGTTTCTAGGAACTTTATATTCATCATTGCCCTCAGAAATGGACACAACAACTGACTTGTTAAGTGCTCCAATTGGAAGGCCCTTATGTACCTTTGACTAAGAAATTATATTGCTCCAACTTACTACAAGGCTTACTTAGTTTCAAAAGCTTTTTTGATCTCCACTTCTGCCAGTTAGCTTGTTGAGATTTATAGTTGAACAACTATATGATATTGACACCAGCAATAATACCCTAATGCCCTATATACCTCGCTGCTTCCACAGACCACCTTGCCCCGGTGTCTGTGTCCTCAGCAGATAATTCCTCATAGATCTGCTGTAACATATTTCGTTAGTATTTTCTGTCCCAAAATTCAAGCAAACAAAAATCTTTTCACCATACAATCCTGATTTTTGGCAGATTGATCCCTATTGATTAATCAACCAAAAGTCCAGTACACCAAACCAGAGATAGTTCTGTCATTTAAAATTTACAAAATTTTTTTAGACGAATAAGCTGTGAATGTAATCGCCAACCATGAAAGCTAATAGAATAACTTCCTAATTCCACCACAAACACTCTTGCCAAAAAATATAACCCACCCATAAGATGTATGTGACCTTTGACTTGACCCCCACGGTGGCGTTTAAAGCTTAATAGTGGGCCAAAAATAGTAACGCAAAAAGGTCCAGGCGCTTCAGAGAAGGCCAATACATTGATCACAATCCAAAGGCCCCCAGCATATATGTAGGAGAGACCATATATTGGAAAATGCAGCACCACATACTTTTTTTTTTCTGCTAAGCATCAATATATGAACATTACGCTACCCTAGATAATTAATTACTCTTAGAAAAATATTGTAATGTATAGAAAATGGTAATTAGCCAAGGATCTAGACTTAGTGGATAAGACAAGAACTTAACCTAAACCTTATAGAACCCCTAGGTTGCTAACATGTGCGTCAACCAGGACCACCCACTCCCAGTTGGGAGCCGCTATGTCAGATGCCGCTTCACAACATATTGACAACGGTGTGTTCATTACAGATAATATGACTGACGTCTCACGTTACTTGACCCCACCTCAACTAGGGAAAAATGGATGAAAATTCTAAAAGAATCACAGCCAACCAGATAGTACTTGTGGTAGATATTAATAGAATGATTGAAACTTCCCATGGTAGTTAGATGAAACACTCATCTGCTAATTTATTGAATACTGATTGTCAAGATCCAGTGGAATTTAATGTATACTCTGGGTCAGATGACCATAATAACTACACCAAAAACCTTTTTTTTCTTGAACAAACCAAGGAACAATCAATCAATGAGACCCTCCCAGGAGGCAAGCCCAGAAGTTTTTGACTAAAATTTTTATTGGTCTAATAATGAACCTAAGCCCATCCGCTTGAAGCCAATTGATCCAAAGGGTAATTTAACAACCTGAACCACAATGACCTGAGAACCGCTGGTGGGTACCCAGGGTATGAAGACTGGGAGACCCAAGGAGTATTCAGCACCTCTAAGTATAGTGCCAGCCCACGTGGTGCTAGGGCCTTCCCCAACAAGGAAAAAAATCTCAGTTGAGATCAAAGAATCCATATAGGAAGCCCCCATGCTGAGCCCACATTGGTAGCTCAAACCTAAAAAGAAACATGTCAAAAACTTCGGTGCCCTGGCAGAAATGGATGACACCTTCTTCGCCCACTATCAACCTTGCAAAGCTGCATTTGAGGCAGAGGTCAAGAAGTGGTAAGGTGAAACAAAAGCACAAAAACCCTCCCTCACTCCACTATATATCATGCAGTTCACATATATTACAGCCATTACCTTATCAAATTCTACTTCCAGGATATCTTAGCTACTTTTGGAGCAATTGCTATGGCCTTTCCTGTCAATAATACTGTCGGAATTTGAGATAGCAATTGAATAGACTCCCTACTTCCAGATTTGGCTATACTGAATCAGTTTCTGAACCTACCCAAAGTGAATTGGCTTCAGGAACCCCCTCCCCAATTTTGGAGTCACGTGGGGTGGCATTTCCATTAATTTGGTCAGGTGGGTGACAAAATTCATTGAGGATGCCCACGAGGAGGCCATTCCAGAAGATCAGTAAAGATCTTGAATGGATGAGGCCCTGACAATCCCTGAGGCACCGAGTCCCAACACACCCTATAATTATTGAATCCTTCTAAGCCTAATAAATCATTTGATAACTTACTTAACTTTCCACTTCCTTCTCGACCTTTTCTGCAAATTAGCAGCTTTGAGCCACCTTCAGACCTCAGCGCCAGTCTAGAGAAGTGTAGCACTGACAAGAGTGGTGCTCACTACAGGGGGCTCTGAGCTGTCCCAAGTGAAAATGTCTATCATGATGGAAATACTGGCAGCCTAGAAGACCAAACCGCTGGTTGGTTAAGAAGCGTTGCCCAATGGGTTAGTACCTCGCAGCATGAAAAACCGACTGCTCAACCTGAAATACTAAAATTTTGAGCCGCTTTCCAGTTCACCCTACCTTCTATTGATGGAAGTCATACCAACTTCAATACAAAAACCTTAACGAGATAATCCCACAACTATTAAATGATATCTTCTCTGCGGATGCTTGCAATAGTCATTCCCACGCCTCTGCCATTCCCTCTACCATGCGGGACCTCTACAGCTCAGCCAGCTGCCACTAGCAGAACTCACATTGGGCCCCAAATGTTAACTCCGCCATTTTTTTCACCCCGCTATCATCACCTACTCCATCTGGTTGGGTTGCACCATCAAGAAGTCTCACGCCAACTGGGGCTCACCCAGGCCCTACACACCCAACTCATCGATTTTTATACTTCCTCCTCCTCCTTCATTCATGACAACCTCAAGGCCATAAGTGACTATTGGCGGCTGATTGATGAAGACTGAGATCAGGTAATGGTGTTAGATCATGGGATCTCCAGGTATTCTGGGGATGAGCTGCATCGGAACGTCCAACACCTCAAAACAACATGGAAACAACGCCTCCTCCAAGTCAAGAGTCTATTACAGACCCTACAACAACACTATTGGGAGCTGGCCTCTCACGACTACCCATCTAGGGTTGAAAGCCCTGAAGGGCCTCGGGGGCCTGAAGGCCCTGTGGGGAGTGAAGGGCCTAAAGGGCCAGAGGGTCCCCGTGGACCCCCTGGACCCCCAGGTCCCTCGGCTCCCACCGCTGCTGGCCCTGAGGACCCCTGGCAGAATATTGTGATGACAGCCTTGGCTGTTTTATATGAACAAGTTTAGTATGTAGCTAAAGGGCGCAGGCTCCGAATGGATGGAGTCCCTCTTGACCCTAGGGTCTCCCTAGATGCCCTGTCAGATGAAATGAGCAATTTAAGTATTCTTGCTGATCTTACCAAAGCCCGCATCTCTTGGTTAGAGCAAACTTGTCGAGGTTTGAAACCCACCTGACCACCCCTGAAGACCAGTTTCACCGCCAGCATGCCAACATATAATCACTAAAAGAGCAAGTCGCGGCCAAGGCTTTCCAATTCCTTCCTCAACCAAAATTGAGATGATGTCAAGGAGGAACTTAAGGGCCTAAAATGCCAGTTAGACCATCAGGTCCCCCACGACTATGCAGAAACTGAGGTTTCAGAGCCAACGCCTATCCCTGGTGTTAACACCTCTCTCCACTCCTCTAGTAACTAATTTTAAACCTAGTTTTAAAAAAAGGTTTGTTCCTGGTCAAGAGAGCATTGCATCCTTCCTGTACGCTTATGAGAGCTCCATGGAGGAGGTCACCAATTGGCAGAAGGTAAAACATATCCACTCCTGCCTAGATAGCATTGCCTGGGAGATCATGACCCCTCACTTGAAGGGGTGCACAACTTAGTATCAGGTCCGCACAGCTTTAATCCAAGAGTTTGGCATCAACCAAATCCTAGCCAACCAAAAACAGGCTTTCATGGGTATCTACCGAACAAAGGAGAAAGCCCTACAGAGTTCGCCTGCCACTTTTATGCTCAAGCTCAACCCTTGGTTACCATGAATCGTATCACTGTGGATGACACTATTACTGCTGTCATATCTGCGTTAAGATCCTACCCTAAGGTCCAAATGCATATGATCAGCCAGAAGAATGGGTTTATCTGCATCCAAGAAATCAAGGAGGCCCTTAACGAGATCCCTATATCGACTTTACACTTTAAGGCTACCACCACAGGCCCCTCTAACCGTCCTAGAGTCCATGTGGTCAAAAACTAGAAAAATCCTCGATCCTTATGCACTTACTGTAACAGTTCCAGACACAGCGCCAAGAACTGCTGGAAACGACTTTCTGAGGAGGAGGCAAAAGAGAAGTCTGCATGAAGGATGAGGCACTTAATGCTGAAAACCCTACCCAGCCTCAAGAATCCTCCGCAACCTTAAACAAACTAGGAGCTACAGCATCTGGAGAAGAAGTTTTGGTATCTAACGATAAATAAGAAATTGATACTGCTTACTCTTCTTCTGATGACACTCCCATGTTCCTCACCCTACCACCCCAGTTTGGAAGTCTGGTCACCTGTGTCGCAGTTCAAGTTTATATGATACCAGTCCATGCCATAGTTGTAAGTGGCTCCCTCGTGAATGTCATATCCTCCAAGTTGATGAAACGCATCAAGATCGCTTTCAATATGCCACACTATAAGGAGTATGGCATGGCTGTCCCCCAGTGCACAAGATCTATAGGGGCTTATTCCTCTCTACCAATACGATTTGGTAAGCTTGCTGTAGACACGCCTGCCATCACTCTGGATAACCCTAGCTATGATATGCTCCTCAGGACTCAGTTTCTTCGAAACTATTTGGCAGTGCTCCATTATGACAGCGGCTTTCTATCCTTACTTGGTTACTGTATCCTGCTTATCTTTGAGACCCCACATGACTCTAAAACTGAGGTTGAAGCTCAGGCTTGTCTTCTAGAGAGTGAAAGCCAAATTGATGTGCTCAAATATCATATTAGTGGTTCCCGAGTCTGACTGCCCCCTCCTGCTGTTGATGGGCAAGAAGGCATGCCAATTTACTTACCTAAGGCAACTACCATTCCCCAAAATCTCAGGTCATCGCCAATACCCAGGTCCATGTCAACATCCCCTCGGGGTACCTGCTAGAGGTCTGAGGCCTAGACAACCTGTCCCCAAAGGAGGTACTAACTTGTCTGAGGATACTAGATCCAGCTTTTGCCAGATCTATATCAGTGCTGTCGGCCAGCCTTACTGATAAACCCAAATAGTAGGTCCAAACGGCCCTGCTGCCTATGTTCACCTACTACCAGTGGAAGCTATTGCTGATGTCCAAGACTTTGGGGACTTAAGAGACTTTGGCTTGGAAGCTCCACCCTTTTTTCAGTCTGGTTGATACCAATATCAGTAAAGACCTCTTGGATGACCAATAGCATAAGGTCCTAGAGTTGTTGGAAGAATATTTGGACCCATTTTTGACCTCAACCTATGACTTTAGAGGAATAAACAGGGTCCTCCATCATGTAGAAACTGGGGATGCTCCCCCTTCTGGTCCTGAACTTACTGAAAGAGCAAGGTTGAGGAGGCCCAGGTGACCATTGAGCTAAAACAACTACTTGATGCCAGACTCCTGGTGCCCTCGCGCAGCCCTTGGGCCTCTCCTCTTCTGCTGTTTTGGAAGAAGGATGGCAGCCATCAGGGGGTGATGGACTATTGACGACTTAACTCCATCACTAAGAAGGACAGTTATCCTTTACCTTGAATCGATGATTCCCTCTAACTGCTTACTAGATCCCAATACTTTTCCACCATGGACCTTGCCAGCGGATATTGAAAGGTTGAGCTCGCCCCCAAAGACTGGGCTAAGTGTGCACTCATAGCTAATTAAGGGCTAATCAAGCCTACTAGAATGCCCCAAGGCCTTTGTAACGCCCCGGCCACTTTCAACGTGCCATGGATGGAATCCTTGTGAACTTGAAGCTCTCCTGCGTCCTTATTTACCTGGATGAAATTACTGTCTTCTCTCAAACCTTTAATGGGCATCTCAATTATCTATGGGAAGACTTTGATCAGCTACGATGAGCATCCTTATGGCTAAAGCCCTCCAAGTGCTCCTTCTTTCAGTCCAAATTAGAATTCCTGGGGCACAAGGTCTCTAAGGACGGCATCCAACCCATACCAAACAAAATCGCCGCCATAGAGAAGATGTCGCGCCCCCAGAGTTTAAGGGGATATCAAGGTAATCCTCAGCATAGTGGGCTATTATTAGCAGTTTATTCCTCTGTTTGCTGACCTCAAGGAACTGCTGTTTTATCTCCTACAGAAGAATGTGCTGTTCGAGTGGCGGCCTGAACAAGAACAGGCTTTTAATGTCTTGAGAACTGCTCTATGTACTAAACCCATTCTAGATCACTCTCGATTTGACCAACCATTCCTGTTGTTCATGGATGCGAGTGAAATCTCCGTTGGGGACATCCTGGATTAACATGATGAAAACCAGGTCGACCACTCTGTGGCCTACTTTAGTAAGATGCTAATTAAAGCTGAGCGTAACTACAGCATCACTGAGAAGGAAGTGCCTAGCCCTCTTACTGGCCATCAAACATTTTTGGCCCTACTCTATGGCACCCACTTTACTATTATAACAGACCACTGCTCACTACAGTGGCTGCAACAAATGAAGGATCCCAACAGTTGGTTATCCAGGTGGGCTCTATGACTACAAAGCTACACCTCACCATCATCCATTGCGCAGGCGCTATTTACCAGAATGTGGATGGCCTCTCCAGGATGCTGGTACTAGCAGCTTTGACCCCTGAGGAGAACCGACTGTATGACCTAATAGGCTGACGTGACCAGTGGGAGTTGGAAAACCCAGAGGTCCAGGCTGGTCTACGAAGGATGACTTGTGATACACAAATTAAGAATGAGCTGATTTATAAGAAAGTCAATAATAAGTGGCTTCCTTATATCCGCCCCTCCTCCAGAAATGATGTTATACTAGAAGGCCATTCCACCGTGGGACATGGGGCCATCAAAAAGACCCACGAGTGGTTTAAATTACGATGCTACTGGGACTGCATGATTGAGACTATCCAGGAGGTCCTGGAAGCATACATGACTTTCCAATCACAAGTCTGAGATAACTCCCAATTCTTACATTCAGTGGTTGCCCCATCTGGTCCCTTCAATGTGGTAAGCATTGATGTGGTGGGCCCCCTTCTCAACAGGTTACATGGCCATAAATATATTATCCTAGCCATGGACCATCTAACCAAGTGGGTTGAAGCGATTTCAGTCCCAGATGCTACTGCCAAGGCCACAGCCCTTTTCCTCATTCAATCCATTTTCACCCATCATGGGTGCCCCCAAACCTTACTTTCAGACAATGGATTAGATTTCACCTCACAGGTAGTCAAGAACTTACCTCGCTATTCGGCACTACCCAGATTTTTGCTGCACACTTACCACCCCTCTACTAATGAGGCAGTTGAACGGGTTAACGCAATCTTTATTTTTATTCTTTGAAAATTAGCTGCTCATACCCTGCTCGTGGGAACCATTACCTACCCAGCGCCTTACTTGCCTACCAAGTAAGCTATCACCAAGTTATCAAGATGTCCCCATTTGAAGCCCTATATGGGTGGGCACCTTGGCTGCCAAGTAGCGTCCAGCCAATGCTTGAGACCTCCACCCCTGAGAACTCCGATTTAACTATGAGGGCTCTAGCTGCTATAATTGTCCAGCTCCAAGCCCAAGCCACTCAAGGCATTATCATCACCACTGGAAGAGAGACATCCTGATAAAATCTCGGATGACCCTCCTTACCAGATTTTAATTAGGTAACCTAGTTCTCTTTTATCATCATCAACCTGGAGGCTGATAAAACAAGCTCGATGTACTTTGGTCTGGACACTATAAGGTTATTCATAGGGTGAAGTCCGAGTACTCCATTGCCAACTTCAACCAAGGGACCGTGGTAAATCGGGTGCATGGTCAGTTCCTGCAGCCATATTCCCCCTTCCAACAGGATCTTGAGGGGGGCATTGTCAGAATTTAAGATAATAATCAAATTGAATTCCCCCTTCCAAATTTGGCCATCCGGATCAGTTGTCAAACCTAACTGAGTTAAATCCGTTTCAGGATCCTCCTCCCCTATTCCTGAGTCACGTGGGGCTACATTTCTACCCATTCAGTCAGGTGAGCAACACCACCCATTGAGGATGCCCACGAGGAGGCCATTCTTGAAGATCAATAAAGATCCTGAATGGATGAGGCCCTGACAATCCTGAAGGCACCGATTTCCAAAACCTTATATAATTGAATACTTTAAGCCTAATAAAATATTGATTAACTTACCCAGCTTTCTGCTTCCTTCTTGACCTTTTCTACAAATTAGCAGCTTTGAGCCACCTTTGGACCTTGGCGCCAGTCCAAAGAACTGTAGCGCTGACATGCTGCTTTATAAAAAGGTCAACAAGAAGTGGCTCCCTTACATCTGCCCTTCCTCCAGAACTGATGTTATACTAGAAAACCATTCCACCGTGGGACAAGGGCCATCAAAAAGACTCATGAGTCACTGAAGTCGTGATGCTACTGGGACCACATGGTAGAGGCTATCCAGGAGGTCCAGGAAGCATGCATGACCTGCCAATCAAAAGTCAGGGCCAATCCTCGATTCCAACATTCAGTTGCTGCCCCAACTGGGCCCTTCAATGTGGTAAGCATTGATGTGGTGGGCCCCCTTCTCACTAGGTTACATGGCCATAAATATATTATCCTAGCCATGGACCATCTAACCAAGTGGGTTGAAGCGATTTCAGTCCTAGCCGCTACTGCCAAAGCCACAGCCCTTTTCCTCATTTAATCCGTTTTCGCCCAGCATGGGTGCCCCCAAACCTTACTTTCAGACAGTAGATTGAACTTCACCTCACAGGTAGTACAAGAACTTATCTCGCTATTCAGCACTACCCAGAGTTTCGCTGCACCTTACCACCCCTTCACTAATGGGGTGGTTGAACAGGCTAATGAAACTCTTATTTCCATTCTTCAAAATTAGCTGCCTCAGATCCTGCCCATTGGAACCATTATCTCCCAGCGCCTTGCTTGCCTATAGGGTGAGCTATCACCAAGTCATCAAGATGTCCCCATTCAAAGCCCTATATGGGCGGGCACCTCAGCTGCCAAGTAGCATCCAGCACATTCGAGACCTCCACCCCAGAGAACTCCGAATTAATAATGAGGGCCTCAGAAAAGAATTTTTAAGCTTCAAGCCCTAGTCACCCATGGCATTGTCACTATTACTGGAAGAGAGACATTCCGAATTAATCTCAGATGACCCTCTTTGCCAAATTTTCAATTAGGTGATCTCATTCTCTTTTATCACCATCAACCTGGAGGCTGACAAAATACGCTGGATGTACCTTGGTCTGTACCCTATAAATTCATTCATAGGGTGAAGTCTGGGTACTTCATTGCTTACATCAATTAAGGAACAATGGTTAATCAGGTGCATGGTCAGTTCCTGTGACCTTATTCCCCCTCCGACAAGATCTTGAGGGGGGCATTGTCAGAATTTGAGATAATAATCAAATTGAATACCCCTTTTAAATTTGGCCATACCAGATCAGTTGTTGAAACTACTCAAAGTGAATTGGCTTCAGGAACCCCTCCCCAATTTCATATTCACATGGGGTGGCATTTCCACCAATTTGGTCAGGTGGGTGACACAACCCTTTGAGGATGCCCATGAGGAGGCCATTCCAGAAGATCAGTAAAGATCCTGAATGGATGAGGCCCCAATAATTCCTAAGGCACCAAGTCCCAACACACCCTATAAATATTGAATCCTTCTAAGCCTAATAAATCATTTGATAACTTACTTAACTTTCCACTTCCTTATCGACCTTTTCTGCAAATTAGCAGCTTCAAGCCACCTTCAGACCTCAGCGCCAGTCTTGAGAACTTTAGTGCCAACAAATACTATTCACAAAGTAGTGACAGGCTACTACATCAGCATGGGTTTTACAAACCCAGAATATTTGGACATCACTGTGGCCACCAACATTGGCATCCTGTTTGTATCCTTACACATCATCAAACTAGATCAAACCTTGAGAAGATCTCCTGTTGAATTTCTTGAATCTGCTGACCATGGTTGACCCAGAATCATTAAAGCTTACTCTCCAATGAGACTAATGAGATATGGCTCCATCCTATCAGTGGACTTCAACATGCCAGCTAATACGCTCTGGCCTGATGGGCTTGTATTGCCATAGCATCATTTTATTCCTAAACCCAAAGTAGCCCATGACATAGAAATTATACTGTGTGTCATTATCTTCAGATCCTGCCATGAGATTTTCTTCATGGATCCCAATCAAATATGGCTCTGTTGCTCGTGGTGCAACGCCCTGGGTCAACATTACAACATCTGAAAAATGCAGAAACAATATTTGTCAACCAACAGCCAACCCCAATGTGGGTTGAAAGAGATTTCATGCAGTGGCAGCAGAGATCCCTCAACCAACCCATTGGGTTCTGGAAATGGAGTTGTCTCAAACAGCCCTCCGTAAATTGGTCAAGAACGTGCAACTGACCATGCAACAATACTCCTTTGGAGCTGTAGCCCCTCTCCTTGTAGGGACTTCCTTGATCCTACCACGCCCATTACCAGTGCAAACTAAGCGCAAGCCTTCAAGCCCCTCACTAACTTCAGAGGATACCAACCCATGAGACACCACCCTGGGGATTTTTCTCAAATAAACTTAGATGAGGCTACCTGCGACTTCCTGAAACGGATGTCACCACCAATGAAGAATACCTGAAGCTCTCTTACTCATAGAAGACCTCTCAACTTAGTGATCCCCCATCAACTGATTATATTACATCTCAGACTTTCTCCTTAATATGGAGGAGGTGAAGATGGATTTGGATGGTCCAGTTAGATAAGATGGAGGAGCATAGGGAGCACCTGAGGGGCCCTTCCAAGCAAAGTAGTGGGTATGGCATAATAAGCTGGCTCACTGAACCTCAACCCATCCACACAGAACAACCCCCTCACTGATCCTCTTGGATTGCCGCCAGGAGTCAAGCTCGGAGAAATAAAACAAGATGCCTTACAGACACATGTTTAAGCGCTGGCAACCCCTCAGTATATGTGGGGCAACTTATGAGGCCCTTTTGGGGAACCCTATCCCTGCAGTCCATAAATACCAATAACTGTGGTATTACATTCAGAAAGCTCGCCTACTCCACAACATTAGGTTAACTCATGTAAATATTACTGCAGTCCAACAGCTCTATTACCCTCTTATGAAATAGAATCATGGAACAAACAATTTGGAGGTAACTCCTGTTGGAAAAACTATCCAGCCCTCATTATTATTAAATCCTGGGTAAAATCCCACTATTTTTGATAAACCTAGACAACTGCCTAATTTTGGTCATTTTGCAATACCCAAACTCTCTTTCTACGCCATTATCATCTAACTGCTGAATGCAGGCCAGGAAAAAGACAAGCTCATGGAAAAATGTCCACATCCAATTACCCCAAAAGATGGTATTCATGGGCTAATTCACACCAAGATTAATCACGTCTGGGACACTATCCTTCGCCAGACAGGATCAGAGGGGGTCCACATGACTCCCTGACTTCCTCTGGCATAGAAGATTTAAGGATGCCCTCTATGCATTCGGCCTTGGCTGCCTGACTTGGAGCTGGTACAAAGAGGGAAAGTCCAGGTACACCTCTTAAATTAATATGTCCTTATATGGCCCCAAGCTATTTTTCTTGTCTCCGCTCTTAAAACTCACAATAACACCAAAAGTGACCAAGGTCCCTTATGGTGGTCCTCACAAAGACCCTCTGCTCATAGCAGCAATTTTACCCAAGATTGCCTCAGCGATCCTGAACAACACTTTCACAGAGAAAAAAAACTGCTTATTACCATATTTAAACTGGTTTCACTACCTTACCCCATTTGTGCATTACCCCCAAGATAGTTTTGTGTGACAAAAGTTGGAGACCTTGAGATTTTCCTAGACTGCGCAAAAGTTCAAATGACTGTGGCTTTCACCAAGGCCAGATGAGACAAATCAAAAATTAGTCATCAGCAAAGAAACATCCAGCCTAAACCTTCACACAATGGTTGAGAGGTGGGAAGCTGCCCTGGAGGCTTATCGCCTCAAACTTACATGAGAAAATTGAGTAAAAAATCACATCATCACATTTCTACACACAGTGAACGCCCAGGCACTTCTTTTACAAGAAACAAAAATCCCGCTCAAAAGCTCAGGAGATTGCAACCTTAAAGGTGGGTAACACATTAGCTTTGGAAAAAGAGAAAATTACCACCAAAATTCATTGATACTAAACATTATTTCCAGGCTTCCAGGGTGAACCCAGTGGATGTTTAAAATATCATTGAACATGCTCCAGTATCACCAATCAACATTCATCAGATGAGGAACTCCTGGCACCGCTCACATAGCATGAAGCAATGAAAATTTTACCTGACAACATACAACTAAATGTCATTGGTCCCTACAGTTTCTTAAAAAAGTGTACCTAGTAGATCCTGTAACAATTACGAAGTCCTTCAAGCCCATTCTCTCGACCCTCCTGGAGGAAGGGGGAGTACTGAACGGCTTGAGGAGCTCAATACAACCCTCATCCATGATAAAGTGGGTATACCGGACTGGTTCTTTCCAGTAATGGACAAAGATATTGGGCAATACAGACCAGGTAATAGTCCATAAACTTGATAAAACTCTAGATAGTGTTCTAGAAGTCCGCATACCATTATGATATTGTTTAAACCATCCATGGATAAAAGTTAAGTTAATACTTAACTATAACAATCATCCTTGACCCCAGGTGATAGCAAATAGTCATCCCCTTAAGTGGCTGAGTTCTTTATCCTGGAAAAAGGCGCTCATCATAGTATATAGTTCAATAAAAAGTAAATTTATAGCAAAACTTTCTTAAGTATATGATTTATTGAGCCAACAGAGTAAGAATACAGAATTGAGGGATAAAATCTACTTAATTCTTTTCTATAGCATATCAATAAATTCTTGGACTTTTTTAAGTCTTATAAAATTATTAGTATGCAATAGTATATAATTGTGATTTTAATGAGAGGAGTAAATTACTGGGTTTTGGTTTAAAATAATTGATAATAGTCAGTAATTTAAGTAATAAATGGCAATGATCATCATTGCCCTTATAAAAATTCATAAGGTCAAGTTTAGACTTGACGATCTGGTTTTTATTGAGTTGATCTTTGATAAAAATGATTAAAATTCAGTTCTTGTCAAGAGAGTGTATATAACTCTCCAAAAACCAGCGTGGTGGTGCTTGGTGCACAGGACCAACGCAAGGGAACTAGTAGCCATCTTTATAATAAGGTTAGCTAGCAGAGGGTTTTTGGGCTGTAGTGACATAAGGCGAGGGTGTTTAGCATAGTAAATATAATAGTAAATTGAGCTATCCACTAAACTTGGACGTGCCCCAGAGGGCTGTCACTAACTAAGTTTGAGTACAGGAGTGAAGTGCGCTTGTGACTGGGTATAGAGGGAACTGGGTAGGTACAGCTTTGCACCTGAGGCTGCAATAACTTTAAGTAAAACAAATTGGCTAACATGTCGCAAAACCTCCTTGAAGAGGTACGTGCACAGGTACGCCCAAGTCAACATATATGAAGAAAATATAAAACAACTATGGGGTTTTATTTGGGAAATTGACCAACAAGAAATGTTAATCTCGAGCAAATATACTTAAGCCATCTCAGGGTAATTTTGGATTGGTGGAAGTGGTCCCACTCCTTGGTGTACAAAAGACGCACACTTCCATCTGAAATGGTCACATACCTCAAAATCAACTTTACTCTAGTCATTGACTGAAGTTTAATCTGACCCAAAATCACAATTTTGTAAATGGAACGTTTTGAACCCCTGCTCCCCAATTAACCAGATTGTATTTTTCTCATTTGACTTGAAACTCGTTTGTTTTAAACCTAGAGCCAAAACAGGGGGCTGGGCTTTAGGCACATCACTTGTATCAACCTGGGCGTACCTCGCCTGTACCCAGCGTTGATCTAGGGTGTGTTTGAGATCAGGAAGGACCTGAAGTTTCGCTTTCTGGGCCTCCTGCCGCCCAGCCTTGTCCCTGCTGTTGGTCCCTTCTATAGGGTTATGTAAACGTGACATTACCCTCTCCTCTTTTTTGGTCTCCACCCCCCTCCAGGGGCATTCGCCAATAAAAAGTTTTTGTGCCAGGGGCCAACTTCATAGCAGCAACAGCTTGGTTAAACTTCAATCCTGCAGCCTTAGGTAAACGCATGTGGAATGCTACAATTAGACTTTGGGCATGTTTGCAATCATGCTCTGGGACCCAAATGTTCTCTGCTGCGTCAAGTCCCTTCTAGGATACAAGATACTCGAGCCTTCTTCTTACCTGATTAGAGGCAATAATATCATCCACTTCCCATTATGGTTCCCATCCACGAGATAAGCTTTTGGAGTCTCTGGAGGGGGCCTTTAAACAACGTGAGTTTGCTTTCATGGAATACTGAACAGATTCGAAATGAGGGGGAAGATCCAACTGGTACAAGGCGTGGCCCACCTTTTTGACAACGTGGGCTGGCCCAATCCTCTTTGATCCTGCTTTTTGCATAAATTTTTGATAAGGATGTTGTAATCATCTAGAATCACAAGATCTTCTTCCTTGTACGCAGGTTCAACCCATCTCTTACCATCAGCATGCTCCTTGTATGCCTGCATCGCTGCATCTAAATTCGTGCTCACCCCTTGGTTTACTTTCTTGATATTTTTGTAAAGTCCGCCACCTTTTCCACCTTGAATATATAACTGGGCTCCATGTTGAAAACGGGATTAAAGCCATAGTTAATGAAGAAGGGGAAACAACCAATTGATGCATGTTGTGCGTTGATAACTGAATTAGGCCATGGGAAGGTGGGAAACCCAATCTGAGTGTTCTGCAACAGTGTAACATTGCAAGAACTATTTAAGGCACTGGTTCACTCATTCTTTCTTCCCATCTTATTAGTGATGATGGGCAGTTGAACGGCAGGGAAGGATTTGAAGAGTCTTACACAACTTTTCTCAAAAGACTGAGGTGAACTGGGGACCCTGATCGCTAATAACTTCTTGTGGGACCCCATAAAGAGCGAACACATTAGTAACAAACAGACTAGTCATATCCGACGCAGTAACTGTGTTTCTGCAAGGGATAAAGTGAGCGAACTTTGTAAAATGGTCCACCACTACCATGATAGCATCATAGCTATAAGATACAGGTAATTCAATAATAAAATCAACCAATAAGGAAGTCCAAGGCCCATCAGCCTTTTAGACTGGTACAACAACCCTGCTAAAGGCTGGCGATTCGGTTTCATTTGGTTGCAGACTAGGCACTTTTTACAATATCTGCCTACCTGAGCGGCTAATCCCTTCCAATTTTAGATGTGGCGGATAAGCTCCAGGGTCTTTGCCTTCCTAGAATGGCCAACGGTAATTCCGTCATTATGGTCCCAGATGATTTCCAGGCGAAGTGGTCCAGCAGGAACCCACAGGCGCCCCTGAAACCACACCATCTCATCCTTTACGTGATTACCTCTGGTAATATCCTCCTGATTCAATGCGCTCTTTGCAAGGACCATTGTATATTCTGCCAACAAAGGCTGAGAAAGACTACCTTTTTGAACATACTGTATTCCTTCACATTTTCCAGAGGTGCAAGCGCTGGCCTGTGGGCTAAGGAAGAGGGAGGTTGAGACACAATATTATCCGGTGGAATCATCAAATGGGTATTATGAACCTCTACCTCCTTTGGATCAGGAGCTAGTGCAGGGGTTATGGCTCAAAGCGTCCGCCAAACCATTCTCCTTCCCTATGTAAACTCATAAGAAAACGCAAATTGGGCAAGGGTCTTGTCAAGATTTTAACCAGATGGATTCCTTCCAATAGTATAAGGACTGGGAGTGTTGATAAATTGAGTATGATTTCCAGCTAATCGCCTAGATCAATATTTTTAATAATATAAAAATATTAATTGTTTTAGATATAGCGGTTTCCCAGTTCAGCTCTGATTACAAAAATCGTAGGTGATTGTGGGATTTTCTGGCAGAAAGCTGAAGTATTCATTATCAATCATTTATGAATTTATGACTAATTTGGAGCACCGTTGGCTCATGCTGAGGATGCTTGAAGTTCTATTTATTTATGAATTTATATACAATTGGCCAGCGACTCATGATGTAGATGGATTGACCTAATTTAATATCTGGTAATCAGATGAGCGTATCTGGAGGGAATCAATATGAAGAATGAATAAATGAACTGTTAGCCATCTAGTACTAAAAAAATAAATGAACTGTTAGACTTCTGGCATTAATTGGCCGATGGGTTTTCCAGTATTGATTAACCAAAGAGTACTTGGGCGCAGTAGCCCAAAAGTAGTATAAATAGTCGTTCATTTCCTACTAATAAATAATCTCTCTTTCTCCCATCTTTTCCTATTGTTTGAAGTTGCAAGAGCAACTAGATTAGGGAAGGTGGGACAGAAGCCCCAATGGGCGCAAGTGATCATGTCTGGAGTTGCTGGTGCTGCCAGCTCCCATGCCTCCTCCCTATGAGAACCGGTTGGAACCTGGCCAGCATGCTACCAGTGGATGTGATGACTGGCTGCCAACCTTGCACGGTGCAGCGCAGGAGTGCCATAACCACCCAAGATGTGGGATGGACTCGCCAAGGTATGCCCAGATGGGTTGGTAAAGGGTCGCGAGGGTGGCAGCGCAGAAGTTTCTGAGCCACCCATGATGGGGGCAGGACTTACTGGGGCACACGCTGAGGACACCTGGGGCTAAGGTGAAGTCGTTGGTGGTTGGTTGGTGGGTTGGATGCGGACTTGTAGGGGTTGGTACACCAATGAAAGCGAAATGGCAGAGGGCTAACCATTCTTCATACTGGTTGGCCTGGCACACTAGCGGAGCCCAAAGTCCATTTTGTGACAGGTCTCATGCCAACAGGTCTGTCGTGGGGTTAAGAAATGAGTTGTGTGGTAGTACAGTAAGGCATGATGATCTGTACATACGCGGGAGGGTTGGGATGAGCTATGCAAGTGATGATGCAAATAAATAAGCACCTTAACCACTGCTAATAACTCTTTATTGTACACGGAATAGTTTAACTCTGGTAAAGATATCTTGTTAGAAAAATATCACACAGGATGCTCTATACCACCTTCATCTACTTATAATAGGGCTGCCACTATGGTGAAGTTGGAGGCATCTGAAGTAACAATAAACTCTTTATTGGGGTAACATGGCGAAGAATATAAGTGGAAAGCAACGTACACTTTACTGCTTGAAAGGCATCCTCCAAAATGGGGGGCCACTGAAGCACCTTTGCCCCACTCTCCTTATACAAAGGCGCGGCAACTTCAGAAAGGTTTGGTGTGAACTTCTTAAGGATCGCACAAATCCCCAAAAAGCTTCTCAATTCCTTGACTGAAGTTAGAGTAGGCCACTCATAAATCGCCTTCTCTTTGTCTGGAGTTATCATGTGCCCTTGGTCAAACACGACATTTCTCAGAAATGTGACCTGGGATTTAAAAAACATACACTTACTGATTTTCAGCATAAGGTTGGAAGCTCTCAAACGTTCCACCACCTGCCAAAGGTGTACTGACTGGTCTCATTGTCAGGGGAAAATACCAAAATGTCATCCACATAAGCTACCGCGCATACCCCAGCAGGTCCCCCAAAGCCGCATCAATACAACGTTGAAAGATAGCAGGGCATTTTTAAGCCCAAAGGGCTAACACGAAATTGGAAGATTCCATTTTTGGTACAGAATGAGATCAACCACTCCTGGCCCTTCTTGATACAGATCTGATGAACGCATTAAAGTAATCCAGCTTGGAGAAGACTCGCGCCTTCTACACATAGCGTGAAATCTGTGAGTCCAGGGGTATTAGATGTAAGTCTGGTACAGTGACGTTGTTGTGATTCCCATAATCTATTCAGGGGCTTAAGATACCATCAGCCTTCTCAACAAAGATATTGGGGAACATACAGGGGAGGTTCGCTGAAAAATAGCACATTTGGCTAGCTGCTCCTTGACTCACACATCTAAGGCCTCTTCCTCCCATACCGTCAATGGATAAATTAGTTAAGATCTAAGCACCAAGTCAACGGTGAGCTTGAACTTGCAATCAAACTTTGAATGATCCAGTAGTACATTAGCAGAAGCTGCGTCAAATGAAGATTCTAACCCCTTCAAACAGGTGGTAAGGGATCCTCTAACGTGGGTCTCAACAACGGGGCAAGACTCAGAGTGTGAATATTGGGCCAGTGGGGCAATTTGCCCTGAAATTTGGCTTCAGCCAAAGTAACAACCAACTTGCGACCATTATTTAAAGTTAAGGATAGGCTTTTTCTTTCAAGTTCGCCCTGACGGCAAACTTTCGCCACCATTACACTCCCAAAATAATGGGGTATAAAAGGTTTTTGATAGTTTGAAAATAATTCGTCAAGAGGTACATGCCCACTTGATAATCCACCAACCTTAGTACCTTCAGGGTGGGAATACCTTGAGAGCCCTTCTTTAACCATACCATCTGACAAATAACTAAGCTCAAGGTAGTTGGCCAGGTTTTAGTCAATGAAATTCTAAGAGGCTCCACTAGTCCACCAAGTTAGTAGTGCTAATCTTACCTGAAGGGGATGAGAGGGTAGCAGTTAATAACCCAAATGATCTTTATTTATAGCAGAGAACGCCAACACTTCACCACCAAAATCTGCTTCAAGATTGTATATACCCCCAGGGTATGTTTTTGCATCAAAAAAGGGAGAGGGATAGTTAGCCACTCTTACTGCTGAGGCCACATATCCCACTATATCTTCAGCAACTGTTTAGACGTTTTCATAGTTCAATTGTAACACCTTCTCCACATCCTAGGTTCCGCGGATATGGTTGTGGTCAAGTGTGGGTCCTCTGGAGTGATCTGATACACTGGAATGGGGTCCAAATATAAGCCATTTGGGAAGAAACAAGGCTCAGTAGTATATGTAGTATTGTCATTATAAAATGCGTTTTGGGCCATGAATAACCTCCTATTCATTTCAGCGGCAGGTTGTATGACGTTATTTAGTGCCAACACCCCCAGGCCCTTTGTCAATGATTCCACCTGCACTGTCTGAACGCGGTGCTGAAGAAAAAAGATTTATTTGTGTCAAACCTATTGAATTCAGTGGAAAGTCAGGAATCACGACTCTTGGATTGCTAAGCATCCATATTCACCAAGTATGGACAAGAAGGGTGAGTACTTTCCAGGCAAAGATAGCGAGAAATACGCCAGAATGCTCCAGCCCTCAGCGAAATGTGAAAACAGTGAGGCGCACCACCATTGCTGTGGCCACAAGCTGGCGCACAATGTTAGCACCTCAAGAAAGATTACACAGAAAAGATTCGTGCATGTAAATGTAGGGGGTTGGTCTTCTAATGTCAAGAGAGTGTCTATAACACTCCAAAAACCAGAGTGGTAATGATTGGCGCACAGGACCAACGCAAGGGAACTATTAGCCATCGTTATAATAAAATTAGCCCAGCAGAGGGTATTTGGGCTGAAGTGATATAAGGCGAGGGTGTTTAGCATAATATAATATAATAGTAAATTGAGCTATGTACAAAACCTGGACGTGCCCCAGAGGGCTGTTACTGGTCAAGTTTAGTACAGGAGTGAAGTAGGCTGGTGAACAGGTTTGGAGGGAACCTGGTAGGTACAGCGGTGTATCTGAGGCTTCAATAACTTTAAGTAAAACAAATTGGCTAACACTACAAAAACTCCTTGAAGAGGTCCGCGCACAGGTGCACCCAAGTCAACATATATAATAAAATGTAAGACGACTATGGGATTTTATTTGGGAAGATGACCAACAAAAAATGTTAATCTCGAGCAAATATACTTAAGCCAGCTCAGGGTAATTTTGGATTGGTGGAAGTGGTCTCAAACCTTAGTGCACCAATAGTTGCACGCTTCCATCTGAAAGGGTCACATACCTCAAAATCAGATTTTCTCTAGTCATTGACTGAAGTTTAATCTGACCCAAACTCACAATATTGTAAATGGAACGGGTTTTGAACCCCTGTTCCTTGATTAAGAAAATTGTCCCATTATCGTTTGACTTGAAACTCATTCATCTTAACCCTAGAGCCAAAACGGGGGGCTGGGCTTTAGGCACATCACTTGTATCAACATGGGCGTACCTCGCCTGTACCCAGCATTGATCCAAGGTGTGTTTAAGATCAGGAAGTGCCTAAAGTCTCACCTTCTGGACCTCCTGCCGCCCAGCCTTGTCCCTGCTGTTGGTCCATTCTATAAGGTCATGTAAACATGACAGTTCTCTTTATATATTAATTTTGTATGTGAAATGGGTGCTTTACTACGTTCTCTTGAGCTTTACTCCATTTCAAAACCCCTATTAATAGGGGTTCTTTTTGAGTCCCGTGTTGGAGAAAATATGACGTTAATTCCAGATTGATTATTAAGTAGTTGCAGATTTTTGGAGCTCAGATTTGTCAGATCCCTTGAAAGTATAAAAGGGCCTTGATTTAATATTAACCTTTACCCTTAAATGGGTGGCTTCTTCCCTAAAAGTATTATTATCAAAGTTATTGTTTCATTGTTATTATTAATTCAAATAAATACCACTGTGATGGTCAGAAATATCCTTCACCGTCACATTACCCCCAAATATAACAAAAATTCCCTGATTTTCTCAGTACAATGGTGATAATCTTCAGCTGTTTGCCATGTAGACTCTCCAATGGGGTAATTCTTTCATTTGACCAGAAATTTTCGTTGCCCCATACCAACTTACTGTCTAATACTTTTTAACCTCATATTCAGGATTTTTACACAGCGCACGTTGGAGGGGGAAAGCTCTTTCTGGAAGTCCCCTTTTAAACAACTTGAGATGAGAAATATGGATTGTGTGATGTGTTCTTGATCCTTCTGGTAATGATAGCTCAAAACCACTGTGTTTACTTGTTAGATCACTTTTTGAATGGTTTAATCCATACTGGACCAAACTTGTTATGTGGAACTTTGGTATTATAATTCTAAAAGTGAATCAACACATAAATTCCTACTTTAATTCCAGAAATTGTCATATCTTTTCTTGTCCGCCTTCTGTTTCTGAGATTTTGCTGCCTGATCCAAACGCTTGCTTAAGAGTTTCAAAATTTCCATAGTCTTCTTAAAAATCTCAACTGCTGTGGGGTTCTGACCTCCCATTGAATGTCTACAGAGGTCTGCATGAAATCATAATTGGCAAAAAAAGGGAGACATTCCAATTGACTCATGAACCAAGCTATTGTATATATATTAGGCTAAACCTAACCAATCCCTAAAGTCTGTTCAACAGCCTGACACATAAAAAAAGGTATTTTTAAGCACCTGATTTACTATCTCTGTCTGACCATCTGATTGAGGATTATAGGCAGAGGATCAACAGGGCTTGATTTGTAGGTTGTCCAGAAGATGGTTCCAAAATTTTGATACAAACTGAGGTCCTTGATAAGATATTTATTTCCTCCAGTAAACCATGGCGAGAATAAACTTCCTCCAGAAACAAAGCCACTGCTCCCTTCAAAGTGATCTGGGTGGAACATGGAATGAACTCCGCATATTTGGGCAGCAAATAAACCACAACCATTATGGCATCAAATCCTCTGGACTTGGGTAAAGAAGATATAAAAATCCACACTAATGGATGAACAAGGTTTGTGGGGTCTCTGAAAGGGCATTAGTTTCACTACAGGAATCTTGCACTGAGGCTTGACATGAGCACAAGTCAAACATTGACTCGCATTTTCCTTACCCCATCTTACTTCCCAGGCCAGAAGTAGTGTGTAATGATTAGTTCTAGGGTTTTATATTTCCTGAATGTCCAGCCAGTGGATGTTTATGACTGGGTCTAGAACCTTCTTCTGTAAGTTCTTAATGGGAACCCAAATCTTCACCCTGGTAAAGATAACACTTTTCTCTTTGATAAGATCTTTGAATTTGGTCGAAGGTCCATTAACCAACTCCTGTAACAGTTTGTTTCCAATTTATTTCATTCTTAGACAAACAAAATTCCTCCATGTATTCCCCTGCCTCATTTTAAATTTGCGCAAAGATATTAGGAGGTGTTTTTGTGGCTTATTAATTTTATCCAACTCATGGGTAGTATAATATAACCCAGGATTCCAGCTTAATAGGTCTGTGAGCAAATTCTCTTTGCTTATGCGGTAATTAATATTATACATAAAATTGGATAACTCCAGATGCCATCGAAACTTTCTTTTATTCATCCTTCATGGTTTCTTATAGAAATTAAGTGCTTTATGATCTGTTAGAATAATTATAGACCTTGGCAATACATCAACCTGGTGTTGTCACTCCTGGAGGGCCGCCACTATTGCTAATAACTCCTTATCATAAATAGGGTAATTGGTTTCCGCGGGCTGCATCTTATGGCTGAAGTAGCAGATAGTATGTTCTATTCCATCCTACCCCTATTAAAGAAGGACAGCACTAATTTCACTGTTGGAAGCATATGTTTCTAGTATAATTGGCTTAGCTGGGTCCACATGAACCAAGACAGGGGCTTCAATAAGATTTATTTTTATTTCTTTAAAGGCCACATTTTTTTCTGAATCCACTGAAATGGCACCTTCCCAGTTAAAATAGTTAGAGGTATTGACACGGTGGAAAGATCTTTAGAAAACCATCTCAGGAAGTTGACCGTTCCTAAAAAACTTTGCACCCCAGTTTGATCCGTTGGAGCCTTCCACTCCTTGATGGCCTTAAGCTTGTCAGTGCATTTCGCCAGCCCTCCTTTGAAAACCACGTTCCCCAAAAACGTTACTGATGCCGTGTGGAACTCACATTTTTAAGTCTTTAGTTTGAGTTCTGCATCTTGAATGGCTTTCAAGATGGACTTGACATCCTTCACGTGTTGTTCTTATTTAGAGAACCCTAATATATAGTACATATAAGCGATGCAACAACGTCTTAATAAATCACAAAGCGCATGATCAATTAACCGGTGGAACACAGCTAGGGAATTTTTAAAGCCAAAAGACATTACCCAATACAAAAACTCCTCTGTGGCACTTGAATGCTGCGAATTTCTGATGATCAGGGTGCACCAGAACTTGATGAAACGCCTCTACCAAGTCCAACTTGATAAACCAAGTGCTTCCAGAGACCTTCAGCAAGGTGTTATAAAAGAGGGGCAGTGGATAAGAGTCTGGTTTAGTCACCTCATTCAGCTTGCGGAAATCCATGCAAGGCCAAAGATCTACACTAGCCTTAGGTACTAACAGGATTGGGGATACCACAGAAGATTTGGAGGGAACAATTGATCCCAAATTCAGCATAGTATCAATGTACTTTTCTTGGCTTCCATTGATCTTTGATTTGACATATATTTGGTACTTCCTCAGGGAAACTCTGAGTTCTCTTTATACTGGAGAATGAGAAAAAATGGGCAAAAAGCATCAAACTTGGGTAGTTCTTGAGGGTTAAATACACTAGCAAAATCAGCACATTCCTTGGGCAAGACACTGTTAGTGACTTCTCAAGACAAAGCTCCAAGCTTGGATGATGTGGGCTCAAGAGTGGTGAACTTCCATTGGAGGGATAGGGAATCCATGGGATTAATAATAACCTTTTTGGTCAGCATATTGAGCTGAGGGGTAAACCGATGCCACCATTTCATTCCCAACACTACAGGGTAAGGAAAGTGATTCAGAGTGCAGAATCTTTATCAGATTTTTGTTCCCCTTAACCAATACAAAGACGTCTTTCCTCCCTCCAAAACACAGCAGTCTTAGTAGAATCCGCTAAAGACGCTTTACCCGCCTTCTTTATGGGCAGATTCCATTTTTGTACAAACTCAATTTGGATGTAGTTCTTATTGGCTCCGGTGTCTACTATAGCTGTCATCTCATCATGGTTTTGACCATTGATTATTTTATGTGCAACGAGTAAATAAGAGTAATGTGGAGAGTCTCCTTTATTGGTTTGAAATTTATGGACTGGAGCAGATAATGTAAGTTGCTATGAACTAGCCTGAACAGACCCAAGGGTGTTTGTATGGCAACAAGTTCATGACTTTCTTTAGGGTGTAGGTTGTTCTGCTTGCGGATGCTTGGTGAAACGTAGGGGTTCAACCTCACCACGGCGCAAGTCCTTTCCTTTTACACTCTTGTACCCTTAGGCATATAAAAGATCCCGTTTAGTTTTTGCAATTTTAAGATGGTGCTCTACAATCATTGCACATCGTATCTCCTCAAAATCCTCAGCAATAGGCGTTGCCGCCATGGCTGTAAGAATATCTGGGTGTAAGTTTTGTCTAAAAATTCGTGGAAGCTGTGAGGGAGTAACCTTTGCTGCATGAGCAAGTGGACTAAATGACATGCATATTCTTCTACTTATCCCTTCGCCTGAGTTGTTAACAACAAAGCTGACCAAACTGCATCTTGACCTTCATCAGGACAAGAAACCTGATCAATCAACTGAAGAAAATCATTAAGAGTTTCAGGAAGCTTCTTCTGTTTAACAAGAAGATTACTGAGCCAAGTAGCAGACTTATTGGGTTACCCATTCAAAACTTGAGAAATCTAATCAGCAAAAGTATTATTGCATCCCCATGTTTTGGATAAATGACCTTGGAAACACATTTTGTCAAAAACAGCATTAACTTTTTTTCAAAGTTAAGGTTCCCAGGATAGGCTTAATAGGAATGACTTGAACTGTAACTTCTTCATGGTTTACAGGACCTGGCATCCACCCCTTTATCATCCAATAAATCTCATGCATCAAAAACACCAATGTAAAGATGATCACCAGCATGTTAGGGGAATGGTGATACCAGGCAGGTAAGAGAAGTTGAACAGTCACCTCTCTTGCCACTCTCACCACAGACCAAAAGCAAGATGAATTCTATGTATTTTAACGGACCAGTTTTTCCAGTAATGGACAAAGATATTGGGCAATACCAACCAAGTAATGGTTCATAAATTTGATAAAAATCTAGATATTGTTCTAGAAGTCCTCATACCATTATGATAATGTTTAAACCATCCATGGATAAAAGTTAAGTTAATACTTAAATACAACAATGATCCTTGACCTCAGATGATAGCAAATAGAGATTCCCTTAAGGTGGCTGAGTCCTTTTTCTTGGAAAAAGGCGCTCATCATAATATATAGTTCAATAAAATTAAACTTAAAGGAATTTTCTTAAAGATATGTTTTATTGAGCCAACGGAGTAAGAACACAGAATCTAGGGATAAAAATCTACATAATTCTTTTCTATAGCATATTAATAATTTTTCAGACTTTTTTTGTCTTATGTGTTTATTATTAAAAAAAGTTGATAATTGTGATTTTAAAAATAGGAGTACATTACTGGGTTTTGGTTTAAAATAATTGATAGTAGTCAGTAACTTAAGTAATAAATGGCAATGATCATCATTGCCCTTATAAAAATTCATAAGGTCAAGTTTAGACCTGACGATCTGGTTTTGATTGAGTTGAGCAATAAAAATGATTAAAATTCAGTTTACTTTTTAAAGATTAACTTTGTATGCGAAATGGGTGAATTACTAAGTTTGCTGGTGAATTACTCAATTTCTGAACCCCTATAGTTAGGGGTTCTTTTTAAGGCCCACATTGGAGGGAATCTGACGTCAATACCAGATCAGTTATTAAGTAGTTCCAGTTTTTTGGAGCTCAGATTTGTCAGATCCCTTGAAAGTATAAAAGGACCTTGATTTATTAATAAACTTTGACCCAATTGGGTGGCTTCTTCCCTTGAATTTTTTATTATAATATTATAGAATTGTTATTATTAATTCTAATATAACACTGTGATGGTCAGGAATATCATGTACCGTCACAGTGGGCTGAAAGCCTCTCAAACTTGTGGTTAATATCAAATTAAACTCAAACCATAAACTTTTATTAAGCTTCTAGCAATATGCATGAATATATGGGCGGCGCCCTGACTCAACCCAGCTTAGCATGGATTTATCTCAAGGAGAATTCTGTGAAACAACTACAATGTCTTCTTGTGACTCTTTCAGCCAACTTGCTCCAAACCCACAGTTTTATGGCGCTCCTTGATATAGAAAAAGAGTACAATCATATGATATGGCAACACTATGACGCATACCTCACCCACATCTACGTCCTACTCCAGTCTATAAAGTGGATTTTAATGCTCTCTAACCAGCTGCAAAACAACTTACTGGCCCTGATGAGCTTTACAAAGGCAGTTATTGTCTAACATGGTTTCCATCAGGGGCACATTTACCCTTAAACTGTTCAATATAGCCCTGGATAAGCTTCCAGACCTATATACAAACAATCATCAGTTTCCAAGTGCATAGCAATCCTCCCACTCTTTCCATAGCCTTCTCTGACAACCCAGTGGTGGCAGTTGGATGTAAAAAGGACCTTAACCTAATCTTTGATACCCTTGATTGCTACTCTAAGGCTCCCAATGTGAATGTCAACCCCTCAAAACCACTATATTACAAGTTGGTGCACCCTCCTTCCCAACCCTTTTTGGCCTAGAGCCCACCCGTGAAACCCTCCATCAAAGTGTCCTCAACATACACTAAGGGTTGCAATCAAGAAATAATGATTGAGTACTTGAAGCAATGATTTTCCACATATCTATCTGAGGCCGTCTGTGGATCACCCCCAAGAACGGGTCCTGAAGGCAAACATGTTTCTGCTTTAAAGGTAAGGTTACTCGCCCACATCTTCCCCTTCACTAATAGTTTCTACTCATGGAAGAATATGATACTCTTTTTCTAAATAAGGGATCCAACCACCCACCCACTGCTCTGTCACGATTTCCTGACCCTGCAGCAAAGGTGGCCTGGGATTTTGGATACAAGGACTAAGGCCACCTCAATACTCACTGGGTTCCAAAAGCCAGTATCTGCTGGGACGCGAACCCAACGCCATAATGGGCTCCAGCCCTGTTTCAAATATTAGAGGCCTCCCTAGGACTCCCTCAAACCTTGCTAACGGCTAGTGGAGAATGGTTAACAAACCACCCAGGTCACCTCCTCAAACAGTCCTTAAGCTTATACTGGAACCAGTCACTCATGGCCTTAAGCGGGTAGGTGCATGTGTGTACCACGCTTTCCCATACAAAAGGAGTTGCCCTGGCATCAGCCCCCTCTTCCACACCCTAATCACAACAGGAGGATTTTACCTCCCTTTTCAACCCTCTGGACAGATCCCAATTCATCATCTATTCTTTGAATCTCTACTACCTGTATTGAATGAATTTTTAAGGCACTCTAAGGGATTAAGCCACCTGATTCTTTCAACAAAAATGCTGAACATGGTGTGTTAAGTTATA
Source organism: Massospora cicadina (assembly GCA_022478985.1). Lineage (NCBI taxonomy): Eukaryota > Fungi > Entomophthoromycota > Entomophthoromycetes > Entomophthorales > Entomophthoraceae > Massospora > Massospora cicadina. Next base: position 32,716 of record JAKSZP010007006.1, on the reverse strand, counting down.
AAGTGCTCGTACAAAACATGGGATTGTGCTGATTCCAACTTCCAGTGCAAGAGCTTTACACAGTGCACCAAGATGATCGACATCCACCTCCACCAATTCTTTAACTGCCCCTGCATCACCCCCTTTTGGACCAAAATCTGCGAACTCCTTCAAACAGAAACCTGGTTCTGGCATCCAGTTCAAGATATTATGTTTGACTGCTCAAACCCTTACTGCCCCAATCTCTTCAAATTCTGGCATTTGGTGTAGAAATATGAACTAATTATAATTTGTACCTCTGCACCACTTTTGACTCTCAGCTGCAGACATTGCCCCACATGTTTACTCATATTCAGATGCGCTTCAATATGGTCCTGAAATTTACCGTCATATTTCAATAGCCAACATATGATTCCACTCTGATGCGCGGCACTGGCAGATAACCGCTTTCTGTTTATCGATTCATCTTCCCAACCCTTTTCCCATCTCAAGCTCTTAGGAGCTTAGGCGTAATTTAATAAAAATTTGTTGGATCCCCCTCAGGTTGGGGCCACATAGTACTAAAAAGAAAACTTGGCAATGCAAATTCTTTGTTATGCATTAAATGAGCTCTACCTTCATCAGAGGAACAAATGTTTCCAATCACTATAGATCTTTATGCTGGAAGTAATAAAAGAGACTGCTTTATAATTTAAGGAATATTCTTAGTAAAGTCTTATTTTGGTTTTTTTACACGTTTATTTTGAAGTATAATGTCCTCATAAAGCTATACCTAAGTTAGTGCAACTCTAACTGTGAAAGGCTTGCCCTTTTGTAATTCTAATTAAAACATTCAGATGTTTACTACAGAGCTTTTGTTAATATTAAAGAAGAAACCAAAGTACTAATTATTTTAAGTTAAGATTTCTGCCGCGTCACTATTGGCTTAGGGGCAAGTATCCCCCTTAACTCATGGACTTAGAAGAGCTTAAATGAGACCACATCCACCTCAGAAGCTCAGATAATAAGAAGAATGATGCTCCCGCTATGGACCTCATCTCTTTAGGACCATTAGTCTCTCAATCTCTAGGCTGGATATCTAATGTACCTCCCCCAACATATCCAGGAAGTCAAGGAATGGCTCATCCAAGGGCACCATCTCTATGCTGAAGCTATTGATGTAGCCTACTTGAGTATGTTTAGAAGCTATAAGAATTAGTACTATCTGTACTGAACTACCATTTATTTCAGGAAATTACAATTTCCGTTTTAATTAATAAAATTGCTACCCAGTTACAGATAGTCAAAATGATTGCATGATACATACACCCATCTATCTTCCAGACCATGTGGATCCTAGCTCAGAAACACATTGAGATTAGTGGAATGTCAAGTTTATTAAGGCTCAACGCCAGGACAATCAGATACTATGGGCCAATTGGATGGCACCTTTTAAGGGGTTCGCATGGTCATTTTAAACAACTAACGCCAGTAAGGAAAAGCCAATGGCTACATAGATAAGCTTACTGATTAGCTGAATGGCAATTTAGCTCATGTTATTAGCAAGATTTTTAACAATGCGGGGCATCAGCATATTGGGTGGCTGACGTAACTCATCACTGCAGCCAGGGCAAAAAATATCTGATATCAGAAGTGGTGCGGCATATCATTTTGGATGCTGACAATCAAGAATCTCACGCTCAAGGTCGCACATCAAATAGCTGTAGAAGAGTTGGACCATCAGCTCATTTGTCTCTTGGGCATGGTGATTAATCACCACAACCAGAACCTAAATCTTGAGTGAAACGCCAAGGACAGCCAGGACAGGCTCAGAAGCCTCAAAGAAACTTTGAACGCAGCCTTTCTGTAAACAGCATATCCTGAAATTCAGCTTGTTGAACGACCTAGCACATGCTCAAAGCTTGAAAATCCCACTATTCACTAAAGAAATTGATTCCCTAAAATCCAGGCTTATAATGACAGAGCTTACTATAATGGATACTGACCAACCTATGGAATACAAGAGTTGATACTACTCCAGCAACCTAGATCAGTTTTAAGATAAAATCAGGGATTAACTATATAGAAATCAGCAGGCCATACTTCCAGAAAATCAATAAAATCACCAACAAACACAAGTTTGTCCCAACGGATTTGGCATATGAAGAAGTCGAGGTGGTCATTGGGTGAAGTATCTTGGTGGTTAATTTATTGATAACCACTCCTTAGAGTTCTACTAAAGCTGATATTCCAGAAACTCCTATCAGCGCAGCCCTAACCACCCCAGCCAACTGCAAATACACACCAGCTTGTCCTACACCAGTTGCTGGTTCTTAGACCTTGACTAGCATAAACTTGGCTCAAGAATTGGTGGCACTTACTTTCCAACCATGCCACGGGCCTCAGGCAATCGTTTGGGATGCCAGAGGTTATAAAATCGACTGCACCAACTTGCTGAGGTTTGACAAAAAGGGGAACATATGAAAATTATTGTTTTGTTTCATGTTAGCATGGAAGATCCAAGTTCCAAGGCTAATCTGGCCACGGTAATAGATCTTTAGACCTGGTGATCTAAGAACTTCTGATTTTAAGATTAATAAAACTGGCTGTCTTACCATAATGCAAAGTACATTATTATAAAAGAAAAAAGTGAAGCTGTAGTGATGACAATCAATAATACCGCATTTAACAACATTTTCTTCAAAAAATGAACATAATTTAGAGTTTGCCAACCATTTCTACCTTTAGGCTCAGGTGCTATATTATGCAAAAATTCTGAACAACTATGGTACACAGATCGCTTTACACAACACTTGTGAGCTTTACAACGAGATATACTGAACCATGTTACACATGTTAAATGAAAAAGTATAACATATTGCAGATGGTGAATTGCCTCCACCGTTAGGCTGTGACATTTGATGAGCCCAATAAGGGGTATCATAATAACCAAGAAATAAAAGCAAGGTGCGTCAACAGAACATTAAAACAAACCTCACAACAACTGCTAGACCTGAAAGACCCAACATTCACCACATCATTTGCCACCTATGCAGCATGAAAGGACACTATGCTATCTAATGCAACGCCAAGGGGCTCAAACCCAAGGTGCACCTCTTGGGAGTAGTGGAAACTGTGAAATGGGGGAATGGAGTAGAAATGGACATTCAGCTTCTCCTGGAATCTAACTTATCCCTAGAAAAGCCCGCAATGCCATGACACCCTTTATCCCTTGATCCGTTATTGCCAATGGTGTATTAAAAATTGCCACTCACTCATGCAAGGGGAACAATATAGAATAGGCCAGATAAAAGGTATCAAATCCCTACGTACAGCAGCTGGAGCAGTATGAATCATCAGTTACTTATGACAATATGCCAAAACTAGAAGGGGTTAATGTGACAATTCCCCTCAGAGAATTAAAAGAGTCTAGCCCCGAACTTTGCAAGAAATTATAGTTCTACGTGGGTCAGGACAACAAGCTTGGCGTACACCTAAAGATACCACTGATTCTTACTATTTCTAATGCATGTATGCCGAAATAAGTGTTTTTAAGGTCCAAGTTTGGGCTATAGTAGAAATCAGGGCCCCATTAATATTGTATTAACTAATCTATTTAAGAAACTGAGACTTTCTCTAGATATTGACCACCACAAAGAATACAAACCTGCATACCCCAACTCAACTACATTACTAAGGTCCTATAGCGCGCTACCACTAATATTCATCCCTTTATCTGCATTGACTCTTGTATTTGTCTTACCAAACACTCATAACAGAATTCTCATTGGACCTTCTTCATAAAAACTTATGGTATCTAAACTGATTTTGAGAAGGATATACTGGCGACCCCACCAGAACTTCCAATGTGCTACAGAAAAGGAGTCCAGCAGACCGAGAAATAAGCTCCTCTGTTGATAATATAGCCTTTAAAGGATGTTGTACCTATCAGTTATCAAAAAGGGGCATGGCCAAACCCAATATTTACTGCATTAGATCTTTATATTGTAAGGCATTCCGCTGTGGGATGGCCACCAATTGACTATTTCACCCAGCGACCAGGTCATAGTAAACATAGAGATCAAAAAAGTTACCATCAGGTCTATATGGCGAAGTGTTTGCACCCTTCAACTACTCACACATAGAGCCACTTATAGCACTGGATCATTCTCCCATTTCATGAGGAAATCGGAGTATTACTATCCAACCTTTAGATATCTGATCCAAGTGAAATGTCATTAAATTCGTCGTCTTCCTCCACATCCTATAGATGCAGGAAGTGCAATGTGTATATGAGTTTAGGATTATGGTGGAGTTTTGACTGGAGAAGAGAATTGTGAGGCCATCCACTCAGTATTACTTCATAAATACCTGTTAGGACTGATAAAAGAAGGATCAGGCGTTGGCGTTATTTGAAAATATACAATGAACTTTCTGCAATGGACAACTTTGATTTTATTGTACTTGAGATATGCTCTATCATATTAAAACTGGGAACCATACGCTACTACGCCTCCAGTTTATTTCAATGGTCTATGACAGTGAACGAAGTTCCCAATAAAGAAATTAGTTAGCATCTTCAGAAGGAAAATCTGGTACCATTTAAAGTCTGTGGGCGTCACCATTCATAATTATAAAAAAGAAAGAATTGTCAAATAAAATTGACCTTAATTACTGGAGACTTAATAACATAATGAAGAAGAACTCTTAACCCTCCCAAAAATTTGATGATGCGCTCAATCATCTTGGCGGAGCAAAATACTCTTATCAATGGATCTAATCTTGAGCTAATGGCATATAGAGTTGGCTCCTAAAAAAACAAGAAAAATCCGCTATAATAATGACTCTAGGGCTGCTCTAACCCACTCATGCCACAAGGTCTATAAAATGCCACTACTATTTTCCAATGGGCCTTGGATAACATACTAGGAGATTTTTAGATATCTTGCTTCTTAATATACATGGACAACATAAAAGTCTTTTTATGTAAATGTTCAACGAGCACTTTCAGCATCAGGAGAAATTCTTTTGCTAGCTCGCTTCCGCCAACCTCAAATCAAGCTGAATAAATGCAATTTAAACCGAGAACAACTCAATTGCTTAGGCTTTGTTATAAAAAGAAGAGCCTATGGCCTCAGCCAGCAAAACTGGAGGTCATCTAGAATATTAAGACGCTAACCCACAAGCGAGACATCCGGACCTTCCTAAGGATTGTCAGCTATTACCGGCACTTCATAGATAAAATTATTATAATAGGGGAGCTTCTATTCCACCTTTGAAGAATTGAACTCAAATTAATTGGATGACTAATTGTCAGCTGGATCTCAACTGACTTTGCACTTTCCTCATCTCTTCGATGGTTCTCATGTATCCAGGTTTTGATAAACTGTTTGTAATCCAGACAGATGCATCCCTCATTGCCGTAGGGGCCATGGTGTCCCAGCTCAATGACAAAAGAGTATATTATCGTGTAATATACTGCAGGCGGATGTTAGATGTACATGAGTGGAATTACACTATTACTGAAAAAGAACGCTTAGTAGTGATCTATGCAAGCAAGAAGTTTGGAGTCTATGTTCATGGAGTGCACTTTAAGGTGATAGCTGACTACTCTTCCCACAGATGGCTACAGATCCTCATGGAGCTAAAACGATGATTATCCCTCTGAGCGCTGAAATTGCAAGTATACAACTTTGAGATTCAATCATTCAGCGTAAAACGCCAGATTGCAGATTGATTGTCACAACTCCCTCATATCGCGTTGAGTGCTGACCTGGTGATAGTCTTTTTAACAAGATATTGAGCCACCAATGTTATAATGATCCAGAAGAGGTACAAAACACGCTGGACTGATTGATGAAGAACAACGCCACAAAGGGTGAGAAACTTTTTTAACTAATAGAAGATCACAATGAGATATACTACAACCAACTGAGTGTAAGAATCTGATCTTCAGAGCCCACAAAGGTACGGGCTATGGAGGTTTCAAGAATATTTATGAACAACTGAAACAGCACTTTTCTGGGATCTGAGGAACTCTAATATGCATGAGGCTATTGGCTGCTGCAGGAAGTGCTAAGAGGAAGCGCTGTATTGTAAAAACATTTTGTACTAATTAGTCAAGCCAATGTTTTCTTTCCAAACTTGTTGGTTATTGTCATGGGACAGCTAACTGCTAGCAAATGCAAATTAGAAATATTGAGGTGGCTAATGGCCGGCTCACATAATGGGTAAAAGCTAAACCAGTAAGAGACCTGGGGGTGCATCAAATTTTTTAACGTTTAAAGATCCAGTATTATCAGAAACCAACTTCACATAACAAAACCCAAATCTTGATTGAAACTTGATATCATCAATTAAATAAACATAAGAGGGTATATAGGAAATCGTTTTCGTCCTATCCAAGACAAGTTTCAAACCTGTCATGGCATTTCTACCCCACCTTAGCTTGGGGTTACAGGTGTGCGTAACTACACCCAGTTTGGCTGCCGCAACTGCCAAACACCTTTTAAAGAGTTCATCTATACCCATGATTATTACAATTCCTTCTGATAGACAACGGCACTAACTTCACTTACCAGGTAATTGTCAAGATATACAAATTGATGGGTGTTTGTGAGGTCCTTTTGACGCTCTATCACCCCAAGATCAATGGTATGATGAAGCAGGTTAACGGCACTCTAGTTGACATCCTAAAAAAATTAGCATCTGTAAGACTGTCAAGTTAGAGCCCTCTCCGGCCACCTGAAGCCTTTTCATACATTAGAGCGTTCCATTTATCTATGAGAAGCTCACCGTCTCACTACTGTTTAAGTGACAACCCACACTACATCTGATTTAATACTCCAGTATACGAGGAAAGTTTATGACCCCCAGAAAAAACATAGAGAGCTCATCAAAACGTTAATTCAGCCCCAAATCTAGGTTACCTAATACGCTTTCCCAGTAAAATAGATGTATATAGCATGCCAGCTGGAATCGCCCTCCTTTTCCCTGTCTCAGTGTAGGGGAGCGCGTGCCTATTAAACAATTATGGGTTCAGCAGGACAAGTAAGCTCACAAATCTAGAAGAGATCATTAGAGAAAATAGAGAAGACTTCAATCAATATGTGCATGCTAAAAGACCCTGTTAAAGAGCACATCATCAATATTATAAATGCTAAGTTCTCACAACAATTCCAGAAGGATGGTAAGATGCCAATTGCCACTAACCAATGACCCTACCACCAGATGTAGCTAATTTGTTGATCCCCTATGTTTAGTAAATTTGGGGGAAGTATTGAGTTTTGTTTTGACCAACAATACGATATTGACCCCAGCACTGATACCCCAAATGCCTTATATATCTCGCCTCTACCCCAGACCACCTTGACCCGCTGTCTATGTCCCTTGGTTTTTCCCCATTGATTTACCATCAAAAAATTTATTGTTTTATAACTCAAAATTTTAGCATTTATAAATTAATTCACCATACAATCTTGATGTTTGGTAGATGATCCTATTGATTTGTCAAATTAACACCCATTATTCCAAACCAGTTCTGTTCCATACTTTATAAATTCCATAATTATCTAGCTGAAATAACCATAAACGTTATTGCTGGCCACAAAAGGTATCAGAAATATCATGCCAAATCCTTTACAAACAAACCCGCCAACCAACATCCATTACGCCCTAAAGATGTACCAGACCTTTTTCCTGAACCCTGAATTAGCATTAGAACCCATTAGAGGGCCAAAGTTTGGAAATTCAAAAGGGTTAAACGCCGTGGAGAAGGCCAATAAACATTTTACATTCCAAAGGCTCCAATATATATATGAGAGGGGCCATATATTGGGAAAAGAGAACGGAGCAAAGCACATTCTTTGATAAGCTATCAATTGAGCTCTACATTCATCAGGGGAACATAGGTTTCCAATCACTTTGGATCTTTAATGCTGGAAGTACCAAAAGAGACTGAAGCTGGCTGAGGAATACATTCAATATAGTATTATTTTCTATAAATCTATACATCTGATTTATGATATATTGTCTTCATACAGCTATACAATTGAGTGCTATTGTACCAGTGACAATCTTTCCCTGTTATAATCCCTATTCCAATATGTCTAATTAATCATTTGATGGGCATTATACCTATAAAATCATAGCCATTCTATCCATCTCAGGGTCAGAGCTAGACCGCAAACTTCTGAGTAGGTCATGGGCATCCCCACATATACTTTTGATTTCATTTATATAAAAATTTGGTAAACTCAGTAATGAGAAAGGCTAAGATGTCTTATTAGTATAAGGAAAAAAGGTTTTTTTGGATAATGTAACTCACCCAGCACCCGATGAGGGTGCGCCTTAACTCTAAAATTTTTAGTGTTAGGGCTTGTGGTTTAGTGCCCTTTTAACCAAAAGTAGTTTAGTGTACTGTTCAGACTGATGGCTGCGCCGGAGACCCTTATAGAAAAGATCTTGGACTCTAATGTTTTAATACTGGATACATTACCTATTGTACTGTAAAGGAAACCATACTAAGAAAACATATTGGTCCTTTTCAAAAATTGTGCCTCTGCCATGAGCTTATTACCTATTTCCATGACAAAAATAACCAAAGCACCTTCTCTTTTCTCACCCAAAGCACCTACCATTGTGTCCCTCAAGTTATATGTCGCCATAATAATTACGTTTTGGCACAGGCCCCTAGGAAGATGTGGACCTAGCACTTATAAGATAGGGTAATGTAAGTTTTTAAGACCCATATATCAAACTAGATAGAATCTTGAACATCTTTATATTTAAGTGTCTTCAAACATGCTTGTAAAAGTAAATCAGCTTTTCCATTCCAGGTAATTTATCACCCAAAGCAACATCCAGAATACCGTTGTACAGCTAAACTATTGGTTGGTAGAGAGTGAGGAGGGAAAGTGCCAAAATTGGCTAGTTTATATAAAATAAAATCAAAAATTATAGCAAAGAAAGTTGCTTGCGAAGTATGTACAATTAGACCATAAAATTTTGAATATTAGTTTTTAGAAAAATGGTTTTTCAAAAACGTGGAGCAACAGCAGAACCTATTGGGATTTTCTACCATATAGATCTGAATGGGAATAAAGGAAAGTGCATTATACCCTACCAATTTCATTAAAAAGATTTGAGGATTGACACATTATTATATTATAATAATTTTGGACCCGAGATGTGCAGTCATATCACTCCACTTCTATTCAGATTTCAACTTCCAGTTTTTTACTAATTTTTTTGTAACCTGGGTGCAACCTGGAAGACAAATGAACCACTAGTGGTCCTGGTGTGGCATTCATAGGCAGGGATGTTAGGGTTGATCTCAATGCAAAATTAGATGGAACTAACATTTCCAATTTGTAAGAGATGACTTACCATATTTCTAATAAGATGGGTATTATAGGTTTAGTTCTTGAGCCTAAATTTAAAATGATTTATTAACTGGGGAATGAATTCGGCCTATGACCCTTTGATAGACTTCAAGTATTCTTCTATAAGATATGACGTGAAAGGGGAAGACAACTTGCCTGATGGTGGTATTTTCTGGCCTCCACAACTTCCCTATACAGCCTTTAAATCCTTTTCATCAACTCTATGGTGGTAGGCAGGATTGGGAGGAAAGAAAAATTATGTCGTCTGTAACCCATCATTTTTCACAACATGGGCTATATTGTCTTTGTTGGTGAGGGGGACAGTCACCTTTTGGGACCCTCATTGGTTCTTTGAGGGAACTCCTTTTTATCCAGGTGTAGGGTTGTTCCAATGGACTTACATTATCCTTTCCTTTTTGGACAGGAGGACTTTTAGCGCCAGGAACTTTGCAAGCCTTATTTTTGTGCACATTAGGCAGCTTGATGGCTAGGATGGCCGTAATTTTAAGAATGATGGACTGCCTCATGATGGGCTTTGTGGAATGCTCCAACCATTTCTTTGCAATTGGTAAAATCCTGTAACTTACCCAGCTTTTTTCAGATAGGTGGAAATCCTTCAAAGCAGCAAGATACTTAACTGATTGGCAAGATTTTTTGAGAAGCTAGTATATTTTACTAGCCTTAAGGATCTTCCACCAAATTGTCCCCAGTGTGGACAGTCATGCGCCCTTTTAAAAAGGACAACTGGGAGGCATGGAAAACGTTGTTCTGCTATCAATGTGAGGGGAGTGTCAGGAAAAACCCCACTACCCAAAAATTTTCTACACCACTTGTGGACCCAAACGCTTGCTTACAAACTTTTTTATTAGTGATTGCCATAGTTAAATTCTTGCAGACCAGGTTATGAGTTTCCTTAATTTGCATCATGTGGTCTTCAGCGGCGTACAAATATAGTTGAAGGTGAGTGCTAAACTTATAAAGAGGAGTTATACCCTAACATAGCTCCATAGGGGAAGCCAGTGTAGGAGTGCGTCACATTGTTATACAAAAATTGCGCTAAGTGGTGATCAGCCGCCCAGTGTCCTGAATAGGGGCGTAGCAGAGAAGGTACTTCTCTGGAATCTGGTTAATTCTTTCCGTCTGCCCATCATACTGCAGGTGATAGGCAGTAGAACAACAGGCTTAAAATTAAGGATATCTAATTGAGTGCTTCAAAACTGTGCTATAACTTGGGGACCCTGATCATTCACTACTTCTAGGGGTAGCCAAACATAGTAAATATATGTGTAACAAAAGATTCTATCATACCTTCTTAGAAAATAGTAACCAGCCTGGGATGAACAATGAAAACTTGGTAATTCAATCTACTACACTATGCTAACATCAAACCCAATGAAACTAGGGAGTTCTTTAATGAAAAAAAAATATGAAAGTTAAGGCCTTTGGCTTGTTGTAGTGGATGTAGCAGCCCATTTATATCAACCTGTCTGACTTTTTAGAGTCTAAGTAACGCATTTTGCTAACCAGGTAGGAATATCACTAGATATATCTGGCCAATTAGAGGACCATTTCACAAGTTAAATGAACTTCTTGTTTCATGTGGTGAACAACTTCAAAAGGGTCATGGTGTTCTCTAATCACATTGTTGGCATTACAGTTCTCTAGACTGTCGAAGAGGTCCAAAGGTGGCTCAAAGCTGCAAATTCACAGAAAGGTCAAGAAGGAAATGGAAAATTGGTTAGAATATCTATTATTTTATTAGGTTAAAGGGTATCAATATATAGGGTGAGTGGGGACATGGTGCCTCAAGGATCATCATGGCCCCATCCATTCAGGATCTTTCCTGGTCTTCCAGATTGACTGCCTGTTGGCATCCTCAACGTATTTCGCCGCCCATCTGACCAAATCAGTGGAAACGCCGCCCCACATGACTCAGGAATTGGGGAGGAGGATCCTGAAGTTGTTATCATTCAGATATGTTTGGGAGCTTATTTGGTTTGGCTCAACTTGAAATTGGATTATTTAATTTGTTCATTATCTCAAATCCCAACAACGCCCCCCTTAAGATTCTTTCAGAGGGTGGTATATGGCCAAAGGAACCGACCATGCACCCAATTGACCAAGGTTCCTTGGTTGATGGAGGCAATGGAGTACTCAGAATTCACCCTATGAATGACCTTATAGGGTCCAGACCAAAGAACGTCTTGCTTATTTTGTCAGCCTCCAGGTTGATGGCGATAGAAGAGAACAAGGTACCTAATTAAAATGTTAGTAAGGAGGGGCAGCCAAGATTAAAATGGGATGTCTCTCTTCAAGTAGTAGTGACAATGCCTTGGGTGACTAGGGCTTGAAGCCGGACAATTTCTTTTCTAAGGCCCTCATATTTAATTCAGAGTTCTCAGGTGTGGAGGTCTCAAGAAATGGCTGGACGCTACTTGCTAGCCAAAGTTCACGCCCATATGGGGCTTCAAATGGGGACATCTTGATGACTCATTGGTAGCTTACCTTATAGAAAAGCAAGGCGCTGGGTAGGTAGTGGTTCCAATGGTAAAGATCCGAGGTGGCCAACTTTTATAAAATGTAGGTAGGATTTCCGTTAGTGCATTCTACCACCCCATTAGTAGATGGGTGGTAAGGGACAGCGAAAATCTGGGTAGTGCCAAATAGAAAGTTAAGTTCTTGTACAACCTGTGAAGTGAAGTTCAACTACCTGTCTAAAAGTAAGGTTTGGGGGCACCCATGATGGGTGAAAAAGGAACCAAACAAGGAAGAGAGCAGTGGCTTTGTCAGTAGCAGCTGGGACCGAAATTTCTTTGACCCACTTTTTTAAGTGGTCCACAGCTAGGATAATATATTATGGCCATGCAGCCCAGTAGGAAGAAGACTTACCAAATTGATGCTGATGACATTGAAGGGCCTAGTCAGGGTGACAACCAAGTGTTGGAATTGAGGATTGGCTCAGCCTTGAAATTGGCAAGTCATACATGCCTCCAAGACCTCTTGGATGGTTTCTACCATTTGATCTTAGTAACATATTGACTTCAGTCATTCGTGTGTTTTTTTAACGTCCTCATGTCCCACAGTGGAATGGCTCTTTAGAATAACATCGGTTTGGGAGGAGGGGAGTACATATGGGAGCCACTTTCTATTTACCTTCTTGTAAAGCAGCCCATCCTTAAACTGAGTGTCACGTTATCCTTCAGAGTTCATCTTGGACCTCGGGGGTCTCCAACTCCCACTGCTCAGGTCTGCCAATTAGATCATACAGCTGGTCCTCCTCAGGGTCAAAGCTACTAGCACCGGCATCCTGGAGTTGCGGTTGGCATTTTGGTGAATTGCGCCTGCATGAAGAACAGTGGTGAAATCATAGCTCTGTAGTCATAAAGCCCACCTGGCTAATCGGCCATCTGGGTCCTTCATTTGCTGGAGCCATTAGAGTGAGGAGTGGTCTGTGCTAATAGTAAAATGAGTTCCATAAAGATAAGGCTGAAAATGTTTGATGGTTAGTAAGAAAGCCAGGCACTCCCTCTCAGTAACGCTGTAGTTCCATTCAGCTTTACTCAGTGTCTTACTAAAATTGGCCACAGGATATTTGACTTAGTTTTCATGATGTTGGGCTAGGATAGCCCCAATGTCAACATCACTTGCATCTGTAAAAAGCAAGAAGGGTTGGTCAAAGCGCAGGTGGACTAGAATGGGCTTAGTAAATAGATCAGTTCATAAGGCATTATAAGCATGTTCTTTCTCAGGCTGCTATTCTAAAGGCACATTCTTCTGCAGGAGGTAGAACAGTGCTTCCTCTAGGTCAGCAAACTGGGGGATAAACTGATGATAATAGCCCACCATGCCTAGGAATACCTGGATATCCCTTAAGCTCTGGGGGCGTGTCATCTTCTCTACAGTTTTGACCTTGTCTAGTATAGGGTGTATGTCATCCTTGGAAACTTTGTGTCCCAGGAATTCCAGTTTGATTGAAAAAAGAGCACTTTGAAGATTTAAGTTTTATGGAAGCCTTTTGTAGCCAATTTAAGACCTCCCAGAGATGTTCAATGTGCCCATTAAAGGTTCATGAGAAGACAGTAATGTCATCTAGGTAGATGAGGACGCATGAAATCTTCAAGTCCCCAAGGATCCCGTCCATGGCATGTTGGAAAGTGGCTGGGGCATTACAAAGGCCCTGGGGTATCCTTATGGGCTTAAATAGTTCTTTGTTGGCTATGATTTCGCACTTAGCTCGATCTTCAGGGGCGAGATCAACCTGACAATATCCTCTGACAAGTTCCATGGCAGAAAAGTACTGGGATCCATAAAGCAGAAGGAGGGAATCATCAATTCAGGGCAGAGGATAACTGTCCTTCCTGGTTGTGGAGTTAAGTCATCAGTAGTCCAACACCACCTGGTGGCCACCATCCTTCTTCTGAATCAGCAGAAGAGGAGGGGCCCAAGGGCTGCGCAATAGTACTATGAGTCCAGCGTCGAGTAGTTGTTTGAGTTCCACTGCCACCTGAGCTTCTTCAACCTTGCTTTTTTGGTAAAGTCAGGACTGGAAGGGAAGGGCTTCCCCAGTTTCTACATGATGTAGGACTCCGTTTATTCTTCCAAAGTCGTAGGTCAAGGCTGAAAATAGATCCAAATACTCCTTAAACAACTCTTGAACCTTACATTGTTGGTTGTCCAAGAGGTCTTTGCCGATATTGGTATTGGCCATACTGACCAATGGAGGTGCTTCTAAGCCTAATCTCTCAAGTTTCCAAAGCTTTAGACATCAGCAATAAACTCCACCGGTAGCAGGCGGACATAGGCATCAGGACTTTTTGGACCTACTATTCTGGGTTTGTTAGTAAGGTTGACTAACAACACTGATATAGATCTGGCATAAGCTGGATCTAGGATCCCTGGGAAGGTTAGCACCTCTTTTGTGGATGGGTTGTCTTAGCCTCAGACTTCCAATAGGTATCCTGAGGAGATGTTAACATGAGCCAGGTTTCAGCAATGACTTGGGACTTCGCATTTGTAATTGCCCTGGGTAAGTAGATCAGCATGCCCACTTACCCATCTATAGCAGGAGGGGGTAGTCGGACTTGGGAGCCCCTAATGTTTTATTTGAGCCAATCGATTCAGCCTTTTCTCTCCATTAAACGGGCTCAGGCTTTGACCTTGGTTTTAAAATTGTGAGAGGTCTCAAAGTTCAGAGGGACCTGATGCCCTAGTAGGGATAGAAAGCCGCCATTATAATGGAGTACTGCTGAATAGTCTCAATGAAATTGAGTCTTGAGGAGCAGTTCATAGCTAGGGTTATCTAGAGTGACAGCGGGGGTGTTTACAGAAAGCTTCTCAAACCGTAACAGTAGGGAGGATTAATCTCCTATAGAGCAGTTACATTAGGGACCAGCCATGCTGTACTCCATTTAGTGTGGCATATCCATAGCGATCTTGATGCGCCTCATTAACTTGGATATGACATTCATGGGGGAGCCACCGTTGCCTATGGCAAGGACTGGTATTCTATGAACACAAACTGCGACCTGGGTAACCAGACTTCCAAACAGAGGCGGCAGCGTGAAGAACATGGGAGAGTCATTGAAAGAAGAGTAAGCAATATAAATTTCTTTATTTTCATTGGATACCAAAACTTCTTCTCCAGATGCGGTAGCTCCAGGTTCAATCAAGGTTATAGAGTATTCTTGAGGCTGGGTAGGGATGTCAACATGAAGCGACTCATCCTTCATGCTGCAGCCCTTTTTCCGCCTCATTGGCAAGTCATTTCCAGAAGGTCTTGGCACTGTTTCTGAAACCATTACAAAAAAGTGCACTGAGGGCGAGAATTCTTCTGGTTTTCAACCACATTGATTCTAGTACGGTTAGAGGGGCCTGTAAATGTATCCTTAGAGTGTAGAGTCGATGTAATGATCTCATTAAGTGCTTCCTTGATCTCTCAGATGCAGGTAAACCCATTCTTCTGTCCAATAGATTGCATTTGAGCATCAGGTTAGAATTTTAATGCAGAAATGATGGCGGTAATAGTATCATCCAGTGTGATACAATTTGTAGTGACTGAGGGTTGTTTTTGGGCGTAAAAGCGGCTGGCAAACTTCATGGGGCTTTCTCATTTATTCAGTCAAAACCCATTAATGCCTCTTTTTGGTTGACCAGGGTTTTATTGATGCTGAACTCTTGGATTAAGGCGGTATGGACCTGTTCCCAAGTGGTGCACTCCTTCAAATGGGGATCATGATCTCCTAGGCGGTGCTATCTAAGCAGGAGTGGATATGCTTTATCTTCTGCTGATCGGTGGCCTCCTCCATGGAGCTCTCATATGCGTACAGAAAGGAGGCAATGCTCTCTTGTCTGGGGGTGAACCTTTCTTTTAAAACAGATTTAAAGTTTGTTATAAGAAGAGTGGAAAAGGTGTTAACACCAGGGATGGGCTTGGCTCAAAGGTCCTAGTCTCCACATAGTTGCGGGGGCCCTGCTGGTCTAGCTGTCATTGTACGCCCTCATGGTCCTCCTGGATATCATCCCAATTTTGGTTGAGGGAGGAAACAGAAGCCTTATTTTTGAGTTGCTCCTTTATAGATTAAATGGATGAGCCCTGAAAGCGAAGCTGGCTCTTGAGGGTGGTCAAATGGGTTTCAAACTCTCAACAAATTTGCTCCAGCCAAGAGATGCAAGTATCAGTAAGTTTGGCAAAAGCACTTAGTTTGCCCAATTCATCTTATGGGGCATCAATGGAGACCCTAGGGTTAAGGGACTCCATCCACTCAGAGTTTGCATTCCTGGGCTACATTTCAAATTTGATCACATAGGGCAGCCAAGGCTGACACGATATCCTTCCACAACGGGTCCTCAGGGTCAGTAGAGTAGGAGCTGAGGGACCTGGGGGCCTGGGAGGTCCATGGGGACCCTCTGGACCTTCAGGTCCTAAAAGCCCTGTTATAAAATTGGTGGTATTTGAGAGATACGCTGACAGAATCTTTGCACAGGGTTCGACCCACTGAGCAATTATAACCAACAATATGATGATCACTGTCCTTGACACAACAGAATAAACTCATGAATAAATAAATATGGAGCACTCGTTCCCTCAACTCTCTTTAGCTGATATATTAATACAGCCGATTATTGCTGTTACACTCACTCTTAAAAACTACTAACATCTTAACCTCTTCGATCATCTCATCTCACCTATATTGTAGCAACTTTGGATGGTACCGCTTTCATAGCTTAGTAAATCACTTCGCCATATCTTATTGGTTCTGCCAATTATTTATTCATCAATTCACAATTGCCCAATTTGGTCAATTTCCCAACAACCCAATATCACCTCATTTTGAGGCGCTCAATTTATAGTATTCATAACAACTTGGAAGATTCCATCTGTTCCACCATATCAACTTAGGGCTTATCATCCAGTCATATCAGAATCACGACATTACCCCCTCCTTGACTGGACAATAAGGCTCCTATTGCTTATACGCCCGGAGGAACTTTGCATGCACTCAATTGAGGATTTGACCACTAATGGGGTCCTTGATAGTATATGCGTCAACCCTAGTTTTCTCAATGACTTCAAATGGACCAATCCATATACTGGCCATCTTGTGTTTCCGCCCAAACCCATGCTGGTCATGAAAGAGAACCATATCGCCTTCCTTGAACTGCGCTAACCCGCTTCAATGTACCAGATCCGTGGCCTGATTCCTGTTTTTTTTGCTAAGCTGAAGGAATAGTCTTTAGTTTGCAATTTGATCAGAATTTTTGTAAGGTTAGTCAGATAGTGGTGGGTTCCACTCCGCTGGTGTCTTCCACACACAAATAAAGTAACGCCGGAAGATCTGGGTGTCAGCCATATAGTAGTTGGATGGGACTCTTCCCTGTGGCGGAATGATAACTGATGTTATAGGCGAACATGGCAGTGGAAAGAAAGGAGGTCCAATCAGATGGTCCATCTGTTACTAATCTTCATAGGATATTCACCAGAGTCCCATTCACTCGTTTGACCATTCCATTAGATTTGGGGTGGTATGTGGTCACTAGAACCCCGCGGAAACCCATAATCTCATTCAGTTTGGGGAGGATGTGCGAGATGAAGTTAGTCCCATTGTCAGTGAGAATAAACTGAGGGCATCCATGTCTCTGAATAAGACACTCCATCACGAACTTGGCCACTGTAATTGCTCCCAAATCTTGTATTGCCCTTGCTTTGACCCACCGGGTCAAGTGGTCGATAGCTACAAAAATGTACTTACACTGGTTAGCTCCTGTTGGCAAAGGACCAATGACATCCAGGGAAACAGTATGCCAAGCAAAGTGTGGTTTCACTAACTGATACAAAGTCTTACGGCGGAATGGCTTCTCCACTTGGCACTGATGACAACAGGAAATAGTTTTGAGCACATTGAAGTTCATGCTTTCACAATAGTACAAAGGGCGCAACAACTCTATTGTATTATGCACCTTACCATATCCAACTGCCTTGTGGGCACTCATAATAATTTCTGGCTGGGCTGAGGGTCGTGTAAAATTCACCATAGAATCACCAATCTGCTTGTACAGTTCCCCAATCCATTGGAAGGTATTTGCTTTTATTTCATATAACACTTTGATCAATAGGGGTGGTTTGTCATTGTACTTCCCGCAGATCATTTTGTCAAAAATTATAATGCACACATCCGCCATAACTGCAATTGTTGGCAATCTCAATAAACAATTGATATTCTGGTGTTTTGCTCTGGGTTGATGGAGAATTTCAAATTTGTAAGCCTGAAATTTAAGAGCCCATTGGGCTGGACGTCCTTCCGGTTCTTTCAAATTTTTTAACCAGCGTAGTGAGGCATTATCCGTTACAACTTTGAATTTCACCCCATGCAAATACACCCAGAATTGCTTATAGGCGTAGATCACCGCTAAGCATTCCTGCTCAGTCACAGTATAATTGTGCTCATGGCTATTCAAGCTATGACTGTAATATGCTACGGGGTGCTCTTCTCCTTCCTCGTCTTTTTGGGATAGGACTGCCCCTACAGCGGAAAGAGATGCATCTGTCTGAACAATAAACTTTTTCTCAAAATTGGGATAGCGTGACACTGGCACACCGGTTAATGCCATTTGAAGCGTATCAAATGCGCATTGCTGACATTCCATCCATTCAAATGTAGTGTCCTTATTTAACAACTTGAATAGCAGCCCCCCAATACAGCTGAAGTTAGGGATGAAGCGTTGGTAATAGCCAACAATTCCCAAAAATACCTGTATATCCCACTTGCTGTTGGGCGGAGTCATTTTTTGAATAGCTTCCACCTTGGCTGGTTGAGGTTGCAGCCCTTTGGCGTCAACCACAAACCCCAGGTGCTCCAGCTGGTCCTTAAAGAAGTGGCTATTCTGAGGTTTAATCTTTAAGTTGTCTTCAGTGAGCTGGCGGAACACAGCTTCTAGATGATCAAGGTGTTCAGAGAAGGTTTGAGAGAAAACATCAATGTCATTGAGGTATACAAGGACACACAACAGTTTTAGGCCCCCCAGAATAGTATCCATTGCTCGTTGAAACGTAGCTGGGGTGTTACACAGCCCTTGCGTCATCCAAGTTGGTTGGAAAAGACCTTTAGATGTGATTACAGCGCACTTCTCCTGCTCCGCTGGTGGCAACTCGATTTGCCAGTACCCTGAAATCAGGTCCATAGCTGAGAAGAACTGAGCTTCTCCTAGTCTATCCAAAGCATCATCAATCCATGGTAAGGGATAGGAGTCCTTTTTGGTGATGCTGTTAAGCTTTCAGTAGTCTATTACTACATGGTTGGTGCCGTCCTTCTTTTTAACAATCAGAATGGGTGAAGCCCACAAACTCTTGGATGGTTCAAGCATCCCTTGCGCTAATAGCCTGTCAATTTCCTCAGTTACTACTTCTTCTGCCACTCTTGATTTTCGGATCTCCCTTGACCTAATGGGAGGATGATCTCCAGTGTTCAGCCCATGAACCACCCCCACGCACATCCTAAATCGTGGTCATTGACAGCGAACATCCCTTTATATTTTTGAAATAAAGCAATTTCCCTATCCTTCTGTGGTCTGACAGCCCCATTAACTCGTCGTGGGATACAACAGCCATCACATTGAGCAGTGGTTTGAAAGGCAGACCAAATTCCTCCAGCGACCCAAATTCATGAACTTAAAGAACCTCTTACATGGGGATTAAGTGTAAGTATGCCACTATTTGGTGGCGGATTTGCAGGGGTACCATTTGTAGATTTGCAAGTAAAACGTTGATCTCCCCTTGCCCCAGTAATATAATGCCTGGGGTCACGTGGGGCTCCAACCATAATTGCTGATATGGCCCAATAACCTCCCCATAAAGTCCATCCAGACTTTTCAACCACCAACTCAGTGTTCAGTATAACTTGATGCCCAGATGGAATAGATATAGATCCAGCCGCTCTCAGCGGCAACCCTTGATATTCATAAATCTGTTGAGGAAGGGCCTGGGTTTTGCTCTTTAATCGCCAGTAGCATACTGGGATTACTCCGTCACTATACGCTAGATTGATATTCCCCATATGCACTGGATCATTTGGCACTCCACTAGAGGTAAATTAATTTGAGATATGCTGCCCCGAAATTTCGAAGGTATCCTCTGTCATATCAAAAACAGCCCCATAGTGTCTCAAGAAAGCAGTTCCAATTAGCAGATCATAATGGCTATTTGGTAACACTATAGCAGGGGATACCATGACAATAGAACCAAACTGCAGTGGAAGCGCACTATATGCCCCTTCAGAGACCGTATTTCCGCTCCAGCAGTGCTGTATACCATCCGGTGTTCCACATCTGGTTTTAATGACAACCTGGCCACCAATTTGGCGGAGACTTATTTGATGGGGGCACCGGTATCTATGATGGCACGGAATCAGGTCTTAGCTACAAGTTCACAGTAAGTACATTCAGAGTAAGACATATCTCGACTGTTTATAACATGTACTTCTAAAGAATCCCTGTTTCCAAGGAAATATGTAATCCCTTTACCAATTCTGGGGTATTGTTTGATAATAGTTTTGACTGGAAGAGCGGCGCTTACTGCTTGCAAAAAGGGCGCATCTGAGGAGGGTCTAACTTTTCAGGGGAAACTTGTTTGAAAAATTTGGCATGCATACAGCTCAACCTGCATCAAGGACCCCTCTTCTGCCATATCCATGAATTGTGGTTGTATAGCACATTTACCCCTCCAACTGGCTTCTGGTATAGAAAAGCATCATCATACCAAGAAACATCATCTAGATGTGTAGGAATAGGTTTAGATGGGACGTTTGAGTCAGATTAGTGGAGGGAGAGAGTCCCATCTCTACTCCGCTCTGACTTTTCCCTGATTATGTTGATCCCATGATAGGTATTGAACTCGACGATTATGACAACTCCTAGCCAGGTGCCCAGCTGATCACACAAAAAGTAATTAACCCTATGAGACCTGCGTCCTTGAGTGTTGTAAATTGGGCCACCAAAAAAGGTGAACTGGTATCTGTGACGGATGGGGACTCTGAAAACTGCCACAAAGCATTGGGCAAGAGTTCCCAGGTAAGTGCCCACAGGCAGGATAGTCCTGCTGTGGAAATGCCCCTAGTCCGACTGTGTGGAAACCACTTTGCTAAAAAAGTTTGGGCTACAGTTAAGACTATGCTGGCGCTCAGCAGGAGGGTCTGACCCCCAGAGAGGGCATACAAAAACTGGATAGCCTTATTGAAGTCTGAGTTGCTGTCCATGTGTAATTTCCTCATTTGCCTTAATAAAACTGATTTCCAAATTTAAAAATTTATTTAAGTATTTATTAAGTTTTTATTAAAACTCTAGAAGATGAAACTGCTTTACACAGTTTTGCCAGCTCAGATTTATACTGAGCTTAGGGGGAAGAGTGGGCCCTGTTCCCCACGGAGTCCACGGGCATCTTCTCAATGGCAAACATAACTCGAGGATCTAGACCCTCAATTCCATTGTTGAGGCCCATTCTTGAATTTGGACTGGGTACCCTCATGGTTGTGGAAACTTTTCTGCATTTATTTTTTGGCTTCAATTTGTTCTAGAAGCCCAGGCCATTCTCTTCGCCCATATTCCTCAATATTTCCCTCTGAGGTTTGGCAGCATGCAATTGGCCAGTGCGCCATTTATGAGGGTTATCCTCGTTTCCCCTTTTGGCAATATCTTGTCTGGTGACATCTGGTTGTCCAGAGCACCATTTGCAAGGATTTTCATCCTTGTTGATACTCTCATGGACATCAGGTTTGGCCACACCTGATTGGCCAGAAATTTGAGTCCAGTCCATTCCCTTGTCACCGCATTTAGTAATAATTGAATTGGCAGCATCTGGTTGGCCAGAGCGCCATTTGCAAGGATTTACATCCTTGTCAATATACTTTTGGGTGTCAAACTTGGCTATAATGGGCTGGCTGGAAATTTGTGTCTGAGGGTCTGATCCCTCATCAGCTGCATTTGGGAATATTACATTTGGCGGCATCTGGTTGTCCAGAGTGCCATTTTCGAGGCCTTCCTTCCTCATCAGCCTCACAATTTGTAATTTGCTTCTATTCCAGGGCATCTGATTTGTCAGATTGCCATTTCTGAAAATCGTAGCTGTTGAGCCCCTCTCCCTTGGCCTTGACTATCGCCCTAGGGAAGACTAGGGTAATGTGATGGTCAAGAAACGCCTTGACCATTACATCACCCCCCAGATGAGAGCCTTCTCTGATCCCAGAACTCCTCCGTCTTCTGCGGACAGTTGCTGCAGTCATTGGCAGTCTGCCAGGTGGACTCCTCCACCAGATAGCCTGTCCATTTAACTAGATACCAGAGTTTCTTCTGAGAGATTTTCGTCTCCAGGATTTCCTCCACCTCATATTCCGCCTCTCCTGGGTTTCCCAAGTGGACTGACTCCAGTTTCTCTGGGAGAGAGCCTTCAAACTTCTTCAGTTGCGAGACGTACAGTACTGGATGTGCACGCAATCCCTTGGGAAACTCCAGCTTGTATGCCACTTCATTTTACCTGGTGGAGGATTTTGAATGGGCCCAGGGCGACTGGTCCAAATTTCCTACATCATGCCAGAACCGAGTAGTTTTTCGCGTTGATCATCACTAGGTCTCCTTCCTTTAGCACTGGGGCCTCGGATCAGTGAGTGTTGGCCTTCCTCTTCTGCATTTCTATCGCTTTGACTAAATTTACATGTAGGGATTTCAGGTTTTCCTTCATTTCTGTTTCCAAGTCATTAGCCACTGGGTTTGGACCTCTGGGATGGGTTTCCACCATCTTTGGGTGGAACCTGTAGCTCACCATAAATGGTGACATACCTGTCGACAAATGGGTTAAGTTATTATAAGCAAATTGGGCTAGTCTTAGCCAGTCCATCCAGCGTTCCTGTTATGTAGTCATGTAGCATCGCAGGTACTGCTCAAGGACTTGGTTAACTCATTCCGTCTGGCCATCCAACTGCGGGTGGTAAGCTGAGGATCTGCATGGTTTGATGTGAAGATTTTTGAGTAGGTGTTGCCAGAATCAGGTGATGAATTGTGGGCCTCTATTTGATACTATCTCCTCCGGTAGACCATGGCGGGCGAACACCTTGTTAACAAAAATATCCGCCATGCCCTTTGCTGTGATATTGGAGTTACACGGAAAGAATTCCGCGTACTTGGTCATCCTGTCTACTACCACCATCACAGCGTCGTGCCCCTTTGATTTTGGAAACCCCGTTATGAAGTCCACACTCAGTGAGGACCATGGCATTTCTGCAATCTGGAGGGGCTTAAATATTCCTAAAGGCTTCTGCCTAACGTGCTTGGAATGGGCGCATGTTACACATTTCTGGATGTACTCCCTCACGGCGCTGGGCATCCCCATCCAGGAGTAACTCCAGGCCAGGAGCTCTATAGTTTTCTCATTCCCTGGGTGTCCCTCCAAAGGGTGGTCATGGAAAGCGCTTATCGCCTCCTCCTGGAGCTCACGGGTGGGCAGCCATGGGCGCCCTTTGTGGAGAATGAGGCCTTCTATTTTACAAAAATTCTTATGTTGCTCATTCTCTACCCCCTCCTCCAGGTCCTTCCACAGTGTGGCCCCATACTTTGAGCTTCGCTGGGCAGCCCAGAGCTTTTCATTCAGTTCCTGGGTGGCATTCTGGATAACAGCAAACACATTCGAGGGTAACATAGTAGCAGTGTTGTATGCATCCAGCTTCTCCCTTGGGAAAGACTTTCCTGGGTCCCTGCTTAGGAGATCTGGGATGAGGTTGCTTTCCCCCAGCTTGTACATAATCCTAAAGTCATAAGACGCCAGTTCTAGGCGCCATCTGGCCTGGCGCTGGTTCATGCGCTTTGGACTCTTGTAAAATTCGAGGGCATAGTGGTCCATTCTGATGGTAAAGGGATGTCTGTCGTAGAGTAAGTGGTGCTGCCATTCCTCCAAGGCTGATACAACCGCTAAGAGCTCCTTGTCATACACAGGGTAATTTGTCTCAGCGGGCAGCATTTTCCTGCTAAAGTAGCTTACAGGATGGTCAAGCCCATCTTATCCCTCTTGCAGAAGAACTGCCCCAATCGCGAAGGTGGAGGCGTCATTCTCCACTAAGAAAGGGCGATTGGCGTCAGGGTGATCTAGTACTGGCGCCTTCATTAGGCTCTCCTTGATGGTTTGGAAGGCTTTCTCCTCCTCTTCTCCCCAATGGAACGGCAGCTGCCCTGTCTGACGGGTTAAGGGTGCCGCCATCTTGGAGAGGTCTTTTGAAAACATTGCCAGGAAGTTCACCACGCCCATGAAGCTCCTAACACCCGTTCTATCCTTAGGGGCCGGCCACTCCCTCACTGCCTTCAGCTTGTCCGGGCATATGGCTGTTCCCCTTTGGAAAACTACGTTCCCTAAGAAGGAGACAGAGTCCTTATAGAACTCGCATTTTGATGGCTTCAAGCGGAGGTCCGCCTTGTTAAAGGGCCTCCAGCACGCTCAGCACATCTCCTTTATGGTCCTCTTTGGTCCTGGAGAACACAAGAATGTCATCCATATACACCACACAACATTTCCCAATCAGGTTTCCTAGGGCGTTGTCTATGGTACGCTGGAATAATGCTGGGGCGTTCTTGAGGCCAAAAGGCATCACCTTGTAATCAAAGACTCCTAAGTGTCACTTGAAGGCCATATATTGTTGTTATTCCGCAATTACAGGAACTTGGTTGAACGCATCAACCAGGTCCAACTTGTTGAAAACCTGGCTGCCTGAGATCATCTGAGAGATGGTCTCCATCAGAGGGATGGGGTAGGGGTCAGACTCAGTTATTGTGTTCAGCCGCCAATAATCCACACACGGGCGGAGCTCGCCACTTGCTTTTGGGACTAGGAGTATTGGTGACACCACTGGCGATTTAGAGGGAACAATCATCCCGCGCTCTAGCATTTCTTTGACATAGACCTCCAGGGCAGCCTTCGCCTTAAGGTTCAAAGGGTAGATGGGACAACCCTTGGGGAACTCCGCGTCCTTTTTGAACCTGAAGGTGAAAGGAAAATGACCGTTTGGGGTGGTAGAGAGAGCTTGGTTCTTCTAAAACAGGTGGGCATATGCACGAAATTCGTTGGATATGTCCTCCTCTGTCTTCAGCCCCACTACTGCGTTCACCCCAGGCTTCCCTCCGCCAGTGGTGAAGAAGTCTAATTTCACTGGGGGTTGGTTCTTGGGGTGTATCAGGACCAGGCGCTCCTGCAGTTTGAACTGAGGGGAGTACTTGTGCTACCACTGCATGCCCAGGATTATGGGATGTGGCAGATTTTTAATAGCATTGAATGACTCTTGAAAGATGTGAGGCCCCTGCCGCAGCAGCACCTGGGTCTTGACCTTCCAACTGCCCACCGTTTTTAGGTGTCTGCCAGCGTCACGGCTCCCTTCCATTCCACCTCTAGCCTCATTTCTTTTACTAACCTGTAGTCCATATAGTTGTCTTCTGCTCCGGTGTCCACCAGCGCCTAAAGTTGATCCTTCCCCTTCCCTTTTTTCCCCAAAGCTGTAACAAATAGGGGACTTAGAGATAAGATGAGGTATTTCCTTTATTGATGGTAGCAACGCGCGCAGGAGTAGGGCGGAAGTTGTAGGAGGGACTGGGGTTTCCCTCTCTGGGGTTCTCTGAAGTGTTTACCCCATTGGCGGAGCTGGAGGGAGATCCCTGTGAGGACTCCTGCGAGGGGCTGGAGACTGGCTCAGACTCAGCTCGGCGGCCACAGAACTTCCCATGTTGTACTCCAGAATGGGACTTCGCTTGAGCTAATGCTAGTTGGCCCTCCACTTGGGTCGCGACCAAAATTTTCTCATTGAGGGTAGCTCCCAGGCGAGTGGCAGCCAAGGCAGTGAAGATATCAGGGCGGAGGTTCTGGCGGAACATTCGTGAAATCTGGGTAGAGGTGACCTTGGCCGCCTTGGCCAAAGGGCGGTACACCTGGGCGTACTCCATGACTGACATCTTCCCTTGAGTGAGGTTCAGAAGGGCGGACCATGCAGCGTCTTGGGAGTTATTTGGTGTAGCTGCTCTCTCAACCAGCTGGAGACATTCATCCGAGGTGGGAGGGAGCACCGTCTGGGCTTCCAGTAGCTCAGTGAACCAATATGCTAGGTTTCCGGGCAGGGCGGTCATTATCTGGGCAATCTGAAGTGACACTGGGGCTGTTCCTCCTCACGCCGTGGTCAGCCAGGCTTGAAGTTTCACATGAGAGAAGGTGGCGTGCAAGGTGCTCAGCTCCCCTGGGGTGAGGGCCTGTCAAAACTCATACGCGGACTGCTCAGATTGGAAGTAGACGTTGGCATGTCCCTTGGAGGGAAGGAAATAGGCGACTTCTCTTAGGAGGAATAGGAGAGAGAAGATCACCATCAGAAACGTGGTTGGGTGTTTATAACATGCAGGCAGGGAGCGTTCTGATGGCTTGTCCACCATATCCAGGAATAAAGACATCAAGTTGAATGAGTTTCATCTAATGTGATGGATGGGGTCTCTGAACACTGCCACAAAGCAGTTAGGCAAGAGTGCCCAGGTAAGTGCCCATAGGCAGAATAGTCTTGCTGTGGAAATGTCCCTAATCTGACTGTGTGGAAACCACTTTGCTAAGAAAGTTTGGGCTACAGTTAAGACTATGCTGGCACTCAGCAGGAGGGTCTGACCCCCAGAGAGGGCATACAAAGACTGGATAGCCTTATTGAAGTCTGAGCTGCTGTCCATGTGTGGTTTCCTCATTTGCCTTAATAAAACTGATTTCCAAATTTAAAAAATTTATTTAAGTATTTATTAAGTTTTTATTAAAACTCTAGAAGATGAAACTGCTTTACACAGTTTTGCCAGCTCAGATTTATACTGAGCTTAGGGGGAAGAGTGGGCCCTGTTCCCCATGGAGTCCACAGGCATCTTCTCGATGGAAAACATAACTCGAGGATCTAGACCCTCAATTCCATTGTTGAGGCCCATTCTTGAATTTGGACTGGGTACCCTCATGGTTGTGGAAACTTTTCTGCATTTATTTTTTGGCTTCAATTTGTTCTTGAAGCCCAAGCCATTCTCTTCGCCCATATTCCTCAATATTTCCCTCTGAGGTTTGGCAGCATCCAATTGGCCAGTGCGCCATTTATGAGGGTCATCCTCATTGCCCCTTTTGGCAATATTTCGTTTAGTGACATCTGGTTGGCCAGAGCACCATTTGCAAGGTTTTTCATCCTTGTCAATACTCACATGGACATCAGGTTTGGCCACACCTGATTGGCCAGAAATTTGAGTCCAGTCCATTACCTTGTCACCGCATTTAGTAATAATTGAATTGGCAGCATCTGGTTGGCCAGAGCGCCATTTGCAAGGATTTTCATCCTTGTAGATTCACCTTTGGGCGTCAAACTTGGCCATAATTGTAACAGTCAGAAACATCCCAGTTTCCGATCGCCATCTTACCTTAGGTTTGACTTAATTCACGCTGAACATCCAGCATGAGCTGGATTCTCAAGGTAGTAAACCTTGGAATTAGGGAAATTTGGAGTGAGAAAAAGATGAAATAGGTAAGCGAGGTTGCAAACCCTGGATTTAACCTTATTTTATTTATTAACAAATAAAAAGTTGCTGATGAACAGGATCCTGATAATCTGATGCTGCAAACATACCAAGTCTAGACAGGATATTTGAGGGAGATCAAACCCCAAAAACCCAAGTTTTTGTTGACACAACAAAAACTTGTTGTGAATGGATCATCAGGTAAGATAAGGTAAGGGCGGCTCCGAGGCCACCAGAGAAAGAGAGAGAATTCTGAATGAAGCTTGGAATTGCGCGGGCTTGACCTTAAAGGTCACCCTTATGGGGCCTCGCCCAAACCATTGATTAGGCTCACAAGAGCCTAATCAATAATTCAGGCAAGGCACAACCCAGCGCCTGAACCTGAAAATACCAAAAATCTTTTTTTAAGCAAATTGATATATATTTGGAAAATCTGAACCCAAATCAAAATGCAACGAACAGCTTAATACTGTTCATTACAATAATGGACTGGCCAGAAATTCGTGTCCAAGGGTCTGATCCCTTATCGCTGCATTTGGGAATATTACATTTGGCGGCATCTGGTTGGCCAGAGCGCCATTTTTGAGGCTTTCCTTCCTTGTCAGCCTCACAATTTGTAATTTGCTTCAATTTTGGGGCATTTGATTCATCAGATTGCCATTTCTGAAAATTGTAGCTGTTGAGTCCCTCTCCCTTGGACTTAGCTATTGCCCTAGGGAAGACTAAGGCAATGTGATGGCCATGCAACGCCTTGACTGTTACAGTATCTAACAGTGTAACTAGGCCCATCCTGGGAGGTGAACTGCTGTTGGCAACCTGGTTGAAAACGAGGCTGGTGATGATAATAAGGCCAGGGAATGCCAACTGGCCGCTGAACAGGGAGAGATGACTCCTCTATATATACATGGCTAGTAGCGGAGGCAATAGGGTTCCGCTCTATACTGAGTGGAGGGAAGGTAGTAGATAGCCAGCGTAGAAGTTGAACAAGTTTAAGCAAAGGTACATCGACCTCTAAATATGGAGCCAAAGCATTGAAAAGCTCTCAGTATGGTTTCACAGCAGAGGTCAACGCTATGATTGTGTCACATTTAGTTAAAACTCCTGCCAAATTAACACATGGGTTTCTGCTGAGAATTGATCAGCGAACGCAGTGAGGGTCTCATTATGTTGAAACCCAATGGTTAAAAACTCAGATTTTCGCTGCAACATTTTTGCAGATCCACCTAACAACCGCAGCACCATCTTCTTAACTTCATGGTAGGAAATGGAACTAGCTGAGAGGTAAAAAACGACTTGATCAGCACTACCCACATCCAAAGAGGAGAGTAATAATTTCGCCCTATGTTGATCTGAAGTACCTTCAGTTGCAAACTCAAATTGGCAAAAGAACCCATGAATATTTCCTTCGCGATTAAATGGCGGCAACTTATCACTGTAAACATTCTGAAGCAACTCATCTTGCCTTTTGAGCACAGTATCTAACACAAGTCTTAACTCTTTGAATGCAACAGGCCCAGCCTTTCGTGCAGATTCCTTATCAAAACATCATGGTTGCAACATAGCTGGCAGCTGAGTTTTCATTGTATTGTTATTGATCAATGGGCCCCCTGTAGTGAGCACCACTGTTATAAAATCAGTGGTATTTGAGAGATACGATGATAGAATCTTTGCACAGGGTTAACCCACTGAGCAATTAGGACCAACAATATGATGATCATTGTCCTCGACACAACAGAATAAACTTATGAATAGATAAATATGGAGCACTCGCTCCCTCAACTCTCTTTTATTTAATATATTAAACAACTGATTCTCGCTGTTACACTCACTCTTAAAACTACTAACAACCTTACCTCTTCAATCATCTCATCTCGCCTATATTGTAGCAACTTTGGATGGTACCATTTTCATGGCTTAATAATTTACTTTGCCATATCTTATTGGTTTCACCAATTATTCATTCATCAATTCACAATCGCCCAATTCTGCTAATTTCCCAACAACCCAATATTGCCTCATTTCAAGGCGCTCAAATAATTGTGTTCATAACAACCTGGCGGATTCCATCCGTTCCACCATATCAACTTAGAGCTTATAATCCAGTCATATCAGAATCGTGAAAAGCCCTTTGGGGCCTTCAAGCCCTCTAGGCTCTTCAGGACCTTCACTCCTGGAGGGGTAGTCACAATAGGCCAGCTCCTGATTTTGTTGTTTTAGGGTTCATACCAGATCTTTGACTTGAAGGAGGCGTTAATTCTAAGTTTCCTCGAGGAGTTGGATGTTCTGACGCTGCTTATTCTCAAGATAGCCAGAAATCTTGCTATCTAACACCACAATTTGACCTTGGACTTCGTTGATCAATATTCAGTTATCAATAATAGCATCACGGTTGTCATAAACAAAGGAGGAGGCTGCATTATAAAAATTGATGATTTGGGTGTAGGGCCTGGGTGAGCCCCCAGTTGTTGGGAGACCTCCTGATGGTGCAACTCAACTAGTTGGAGTAGGTGATAGATAGCTGGGTGAACAAAGTTATGAAGGTAGCATTTAGGACCCAGTGTGAGCTCTGCTGCTGGCAGCTGGGCTGCGTCATAGAGGTCCCGCATAAAAGAGGGAATGGAAGAGGCACAGGAATGGCTGGAGTGGGCACCTATAGAGTAGATGCCATTTATTAATTGTTGTACAACCTCGTTAAGGTTCTCATGCTGAAGTTGGTACTGCATTCCATTGATAGAAGGCAGGAAGAACTGGAATGTGGCCTGGAATTATAACCTTTCAGGTTGAGTGGCTGGTATTTTATATTGCGAGGTACTAGCCCATCGGGAAACGCTTCTCAACCAACCAGCAGCTTGGTCTTCAAGTCTGCTAGTATTTTCCATTGTGATAGACGTTTTCACTTGGGACAGCTCAGAGCCCCTATAGTGAGCACCACGTTTGTCAGCTTTACAGTTCTCTAGACTGTTGCTGAGGTCCAAAGTTGTCTCAAAGCTGCAAATTTGCAAAAAGGTTGAGAAGGAAACGGAAAATGGTTATAATACCAGATACTTTATTAGGTTAAAAGTATTGATATTTATAGGGTGAGTGGGGACACGGTGCCTCAAGACTCATCATGGCCCCATCCATTCAGGATCTTTCTTGGTCTTCCATATTGACTTCCTCATGGGCATTCTTAATGTATTTTTCTGCTCACCTGACTGAATCGGTGGAAACGCCGCCCCAAGTGACTCAGGAATTGAGGAGGAGAATCATGAAGTCGCTTTTGTTTGGATAGGTTTAGGAGTCAATTTGGTATAGTTAATTCAAAAGTTGAGAATTCAATTTTGTTTTTTATCTCAAATCCCAACACACATCATTGGGAAGCAATGGGATATACCCAAACTCTACCATCAAACAGAATCACCTCATCCCTCATGGTATAATGGGTTTTCTTATCATGTGATTTCACCAACGGATCTACCAATTCCAACCCCTCACAACAAAGCTTCTGACCAGCTATTACTCAAGGAACTGGGTGTACATCTGGAGCCTTGTTTGCAGCCAAAACTAGATAATAAATATGGCTAGAACTTGAGAAGGTGGAATACCTATGATCAGCTCTTGAGCCTCCTCATTGGTAGGACTGTGGGAGGGATTGCGACTCAGAATATCTAGAAGTACATACAGAACGCTCTTAACAAACTCATATTAATATTTAACCTGAAGAGTCATGAAGGTTCAGTATGGACAATGTGCCAATTTTTGAAGTTTTCTAAAATAATGAGGCCCTAATTTTTTTAAAAAACTACTTCATGTTATGTCCCTGGAGAAGATATGACTAATGTGTAAGCAAACTTACCATTTCATAAAGCTTTTTATAATGGATGACCATAGTTTTAAGGAATATAACTTTATTTTTATTGGCAACTGGTGGCTCTAATCAATCGTGGTCCTGGAGTAACACATTTCCCTCAGCAGCCAGACGCTTCATATGCCACAATAAAAGTTTTGAGTATCAGTATGATTAAGAACTGGGATGGAACCAATTTTTCTTGGTGGCATCAGAAGCTTGTTGAGAAGCGTCCATTCACTTGAAGATCATATTTTTATCCATCAGATGTGAAGGGGTGCTGCAAACTGCAATAGAATGAGGAAAACTCCTTGAGAAATATGACTGTACCCAAAAAGCTGTTTAATTTTTTGTGTTATGGATGTGGGCCATGTAAGGATAGCCTCTAATTTACAAGGAGATATAACATACCCATCTTTAAGAGCCAGGTTACAAGAAAAGAAACTTCCTCATTAAAGAACTGGCATTTGAAGGGCTTAATGTACAAATCTTCTTTCTGAAGATCTGATAGCACAGCTTCTAGTTCCTTTTCATGCTGCTCATTATTGGGTGAATGCACATTAATGTCATCAATATATGATACTGCGCAGGTAGAGCAAAGATCACCCAGGACGTCATCAATCATATGTAGGAAGGTCAAAGGTGTATTTTCAGTCAAAAGGGCATTGTGTTGAACTAAAAATACCTTACATATTAAGTTTGTTGTAAGACATTCTTGGCCCTCCGCTACCCTTACCTAATTAAATGCATTTGCAATGTCTAGTTTAGAAATGCCACGAGATTTTGCAATAGTTTGACGTATTTTTTGCTTCAATGGCAGAGTATAAGGGTCGTTCTCAGTTATGTTGTTAGATGGCCATAGTCCGCATAGGACTGCAAGGTTCCATCAGCCTTATGCACAAAAAAATATATGTGAATTGATTTAGAAGATTTTTATCATGCCCTTCCCTTAAGGAGCATATCCTCTAACCAAAACTCTGGATCCTTATCTTCTTGTCCAGTATATTGATATAGAGGTCAGTTAATATTAATTAATTCCACCATTAGATGAAAAGCAAGATCATACTTAGAGTGAGGTGGGAGGCAATTGGCTATTTTCCATAATAAAGAGGTCTTTGAAAAATGACAACCAGGAAGGGAAGTTGCGTGGTAAATCAATGAGGAAGGGGGTCGCAGTGATGGATCCCAAGACCCTAGTAGTAGATAATACTTTTGAGAGGAAAATCGCCATATATGAGAAGTCTCAAGGGGCAGGAAGCTGGACTCCAGGTAGATAGTTATATATTGACCCCACCAACTACCCCAAGGATGACTGAAAACAATAAATTTGGCACTGACATAAGAAGGTCACAGAAGCAAAATTTATGCGACAAAAATGTGACAGGACGTCTCACTCCATGACAAGTCATAGGGCTGGTGAAGCACCCAAAACTGATGATCATATATCAAGATTCAGATCTAAAACTTGAGCGACTTTTAAGCTCAAAAATTTCCATTCACTCCTGTATCCAAGAGA
>JAKSZP010007005.1:0-78549 GCA_022478985.1 Massospora cicadina | reverse complement strand
TGGCATGACAGCATTTGGCCCAACAATCAGTGGGAATCCCCCAAGGCCACCCCTTGTAGGGGTGGGCCCATTTAGTTGGGAATGGGTTTGGGACACCCAACCCACCCATGCCCAGTCGCTGAGCCATTCATTTGGTCAGAAGCATTGCATCAGGCGCAACACCTGATCTGCCAGCAGGGGGCTTCAAACCCTCGTCAATAGTGCCTGATGCTGTTACCTACCTGTCAGGATGATCCCCTATGATTTTAGGAGGGGGGTGATTTTTTTGATCATAATATTGGCCAAATTGAAACAGTTTTGCGATTCCAGCCAATTGATCAGTCTTCATCCCTTTTTGACCATTTGGAATCTGAACATTGGGCTGATTGACACTCAATTTTGTTCCAATCAATTTCATTTTGGCAATCTTGACGCAGAATTCACTAATTCCCCATAACAGTTCTGCTGAGGTGAGTGTGGGTACTGGGGGAGGGATCTGAAGCGGAAGAGCTGTTACTCAGCACTTGTCTACCACGTGGGCGAGATCTCCCCGCGTAACAAGGGGTACAGCCATCCTCTTTAGTACCTTCTTGCTCAGTAATGGGAAAATGGCTTGATCAATGCCCAGGGGACGTTCCCTGGGACTTACAGACCCTCCGCTGCTGTATAGAGTGTCAGGTGGATGGGAGTTACAAAAAAGCAACCTTTTATCACTTAGTTAAAACTAACTTTTCTTGACATACAGTATTTATAGATGCTGTAAGCCCCCTGGCAAACATTTCAGGTCAAATCCAGTAAATAATTGTAGCCATAGATAACCTCAACAAGTGGATGAAGGCTAAATTAGCTAAAGACATAGGCGTCGCTACCACAGCTAAATTCATATCGGAAGATATCATTTATTGGCACGTGTTTCCTCAGTTTTTACTAACGGATAATGGGACTAATTTTATTTCACTGATTTTTTCCAATCTCAACGACTTTATAGGGATACTCGGGGTATTGTCTACGCCTTACCACCCTGAAACTAATGGTATTGTGGAACAAATGAATGTTACTCTGGTTGGGATCTTTCATAAGATAATTATGACAAAGGTGTGCCGATGAAATCTTTTCATGCCTTCTGCCATTTTCACTTACAACATATCTTGTCACTTGGCCATGGGAATTCACCTTTCGCATTACTTTATGGAAAGCAACCAGCGCTAACCCCATTTTATACCATTGTTAGGTCAAGAAGCCATGACGCCAACGAAATATTTGGTAACGCTGGTGCATACTTTAATCCAACTACAAAGTGAGGCATACTACAATAAGATAGCTGAAAAACCTGATCCTGGGAAAGAGATAACGCATACCAGCAGCCACTACCTCACTTTAATGTCAGAGAACTCGTTTTATACTATGATAACCATTGGTTTGGACGCACCATTAAGTTGGACCATCTTTGGAAAGGGCCCTTCGAGATCATTGAGAAGACCTCTACCAACGCTTACCTCTGAATGACCCCATTAAAGGCACTTTATCAACCAGGTGCACGAGAAGTTTGTAAAAAAATATCAGTGGTGCTCAGGGCTGATGGCCTCAAGTTCCCAATAAGCAGTTGACCCCCACACATCTTTGGTACCCAATGTTTAGTCAAGTGGGGGGAATGTTGTAATCAGGTCTGGCCAACCATCTGGATATCATAGTTTTATGCCTTTTAGTTTTATTATTGGAACTGATAAGTAGATTGTGGATTCAAGTGATTAGTAGTTAATACGCCCTGCGACCCTAGACTTTATAATTTATAACCTAAATTATTAACCTCAATTCAGAGGATCCCTTATACCCCACTGGCACAATTCTCAACCCTTATATCTATTAGCTTCTAACATTGTTGCCGTGATACTATTTTCATTTTCTATTTCAGTTTGGCAGGTTCACTTCATTTTGCCCCCCATGCTGGCATAAAACATTGGTAACAGGGATATTAGTAATTACCAAGGCTATCCGCCAGTAATTCAATAAGTTGGTGGATTATCACTTTTTGAGGATAATACTCTGAGCTCTAGTTTCAAGTTATTTGGAATGATTCAAATAGCTCTTTTAACCTATCAATTTTGGGGTGCTCCTTGGTACTGATAGAAGCACCAATGAGAACGCTGGTATACTAATCATATGAGGAGGAGTTTCAATGGCAAGAGGATCTTTTTTCCAATACTAAGATGCAAAAGCCTATAATATAGAATTATCGTAAGAGCCCATGAGCCTCTGGCAGTATACAATACTACAGTGTGCTTATTTTTGTTATTAAATAAAAGCCCTTTTGTGAATATGGTGTTTTGAATTGTTTTGGTGAAAGGTTACTGTCTTCAAACAGTTCCTTGCAATTGTTAGGTATATAACCTGTTTTCTGAAAATATAACGCCACTGCGCGATTTTCACAAACACCAAGATAGCATAACTGTAGGGCACACAGAAAGGTGAAGAATTTGGATCCTATCCGCCATACCTATAATTAAAAGGGATTAGCAGCACAGGCTGCAAGGTATTCTGAGGAGTGCTTGGTCTGCAATAAGATAAACCCATATTGTGAGCTTCAATCAGGGTTGTTATTGCCAGTCAAAAAAACAGCGGAACCCTAGACTTCCCTCTTAGTCAATTTTATTGTGGAGCTACCTTTGTCATAGGGGTATGATGCTATCATGGTAGTGGTGGACCGGTTTACTAAGTTTGCTCATTTCATATACATATAACTCCTCATTAACAGAGGTGAAGGTAGTTAAATTATTCGTTTTTTACTTGTTTTCCCTCCCTGGGGTGCCTCAAGAGATTATTAGTGACCGCGGACCTCAGTTAATGCCAGTATTTTGGGAAGAGTCATGCAAAACTCTTCAGATTCGTCTATGACGTTCTACTGCCTACCACCCCTAATCAGATGGGCAGACAGAACCGAGTGAACAAGTTCCTGGAACAGTTCTTCCAATGTACACTGTAGGTGACCATTTTGATCAGGCTTCTCATCTTCCCCTGTCTCATTTTAGTTATAACACTACTCAGCATGCTTCAATTGGGTGTTTTAATTTCTTTTTAATTAAGACTACAGCCCCACTTATAAAATGGAACCTAGTTGTAGGTCCAAGGTGGAGGAAGTGGTGAACTTCTCCAAGTCTATTAAGAAAGTACACAATGGGGTCAACATTAATCTGGAGGCCGTTATAAATATTTTTAAGGATAAAGCTGATGGTAAGAGATGGGTGGGTCCAGCTTACAACAAGGTTATCTCGTGATTCTTGATGCCAGAATATCCCAATCAAGAAGCCACGCAAAAAGCTGTTGCTATAGAGGATAATGATTTGCTGATTTGTCAGGAAAGTGGGCCATGCCTCATACGAGTTGGATCATACCTCATCATTCCAGATCTTTATCATGTTTCATGAAAAGCAAGATGACCTTGTTTGAGGGACTACCGCCAGAGACTCCAGAGCATGCTTCATAGATAGGACACTAGAAAGGGAGGTAGAGGAGATTGTAACCTCTTGTCATGTAAGAAGAAGACTTGAGTACCTGATGTCGTGAGTAATATTTTATGATTCAGAAAACAATTGGGTACCAGCATGAAGCTACATCCATGCACAAGACCTGATTGATGCATTCCATGAGAGTTTTCAAGAGGCATCAGGACCCTAGAGTACCCAGTCATCGCTGCCATGAAGTTGGCCCGTGCTGATAACAACATTTCCTTGACTGAAGCCCCTGGAGGAGGTGTGGAGCAACAAAAAGGCCGGAGGGTAGTGTCATGGTTGAATGACATAATTGTGGGGACAAATTGTTTTAATAAGGGTGAGCGGGATGAGGCAAGAGGACCAAGTTGGCAGGCCAGCCTGACCTGAAGCACGTTGGACTTAAAGCTGGGTAAGGACAAGAAATGCCTAAGTTGGTTCTGGGGGTTCATGTGATGTGTCAGATGAGAGTTACATCATGGCATTAAAAAGTACTAACTATGAAGAGAATTATGACGGGTCATTGTATTTAGCTAGAGACTGGGGCTTTTTGTCCCGTTCAGTTCATAGTATTTCTAAATCAGGAAAATTTAACTCCAGTCAATCACTTGAGTGTGGGCTTACTAAAGCTAAAGTATGACGGTGGATGGGAAGTTGCATTTATTGGTTAATTGGGTGCAGTGCCTCAACCGATGGATGATAATTCCCCTAATATTTAATATTGATTTTGGGAGACTACATTTTTTTGTTGGTCGATTTTTATATAAGCCCCCATTTGTTTCCAGTTTATTTGATAGTCCCTTGGTCTGATCTATGTGAAGACCTACTCAAGGAGGTTTCAAAAAATTTAGGTTATTTTAATTTTATCTAAATTATCCACCAATTCCTTCTCCTCTGAGAAATCCTGGACTTCTAAAGATAGAGGCCCCAAAGAACCTGGATCCAGATCTTCACTTGAAATGGACTTCTCACTGGGGTCCAGTCAAGTCCTCTCATTTCTGGGTTATCTCATTAATTATATAATGATTTTCACCCTCACCTTGGGTCTTTTTGGTAATGGCCCCCACTGTGGGGCCATCTTCCCTGTGTAGGTAGCGGGTTGTTCCTTGGTGGTGTGGTGGGGCATCCTCATTGCCTCTTTGGGAATAAGAGAGTCGCAGACACTCTATTGACACAAACCCACTTGGTTATATAATTAATGACAAGTGGGATGTAGCAATGGCCTCGGAGTCCCGTGGATAAAGGCTCTACTACATCAACACTGAATATGCTAAATGGTAACAAGGGAGCCACAACTTGACGCTAGTAGCAGTGCTAAGGAAAATCTTGCATCCTTTAAGATAAACAGGGTTTTAGTACAAATGTATTGTTTCAAGCACTTGGTCCTAATAAAATTGTTTTTTCAACCACATATATGTCTCCTTGACAGCTCCATGTCCTAAGCTGTAGTGGCCTTTAAGCTAACTTTGGATTGTGACGACGGTTGTACATAGGGCAACCATTATCCATTGGTAATTTTATAGAGCATCCCATCATTGAACTGGGTGTCTTTTGTCATAGATTGCAATACCTTCTTGATCTCCAATGTCTCCAGGCACCACTGATACATTTGGCCAATAAAATTGTTTAGGCGGTCTTACTCAGGTACCAACATGGCTAAGGTAAGCATTTTTATTAACACTTCCACATACTGATGGGTAGTACCAGCGTGATGAACTATAGTGAAATCATACTCTGTAACCATAGCGTCTATTGTTGTAAATTGATGACTGCAAAGTTATGATGGGGTTTCTTATAAGTAATTAAAGGTGCTCCCTGTTTGATGACAGGAAGGGGAGGGGTAGCATAGCGGGGTTACCTGCTCCACTCTGAGTCAAGTTTGATTGGCACAGGTATGAAACCAGCACAGGGTAAAAAACTTGGCAAGGTATATTTGTCTTAAGGTTGACTCACTTCAATTACTTTTTGTTTGATGACAGGAAGCGTGATATGAGCCAAAAATAGTTCAGATTAAAATGTAATTCCTTGCTTAAAAATATCTAGGCAACCTTTGACTAAATTAAACTACTAGAAAAATCTAGTAATTGAAACCAACTTGTTTATTGAAGATAATTATGGGATTCATATCTAGGTGACAAATGTCAATCAAATGCCACCTATCGATTATTAATAATATTTATTTGCAAAGAGTAATATAATGTTTAAACATTGACTTATAGCATTCATTATTATATTGGGCCTATACATTTTTATTATGTTCATAAGTTGTGGTATTTGCGCCCACAAGATTTAGTAACAAAAATTAAAAAGTGATTAAGCCCAATACTTAGAAAGTTTATTCATCAAACTATATTAATCAATTAAATCTACTAATATAAAGCTAATTTAGAACTTCCAATATGGAAGTCCAAAACATCAAACTATATAGATAATTTGAAAATAAACCAAGTTTAATAATTTTTTGTTTAAGAACATATTGGTAAAAGCATAATCTGTTTAATTACCCTAACACATCCCCTTAGCTCAGCAGATTATCCTCTTCCAACATGTCTATGATTTGAGCTCTTTACAGGTAACAAGCTAGTATTCACAATACCTATGATAGCTTAGTTTATCAATGACGATTTGACAAGGAGGTCATATTACAAGCCCCTTCTTAAAGATGAAGTGAAAAAAGGCGATATATGTCACCAAAAATATGATGGCAGAGCCTAAAAGTAAACTGTAAGCATTCAAAGCTGAAGTTATTGGCATTAAACCATTTTTAAGAAACTTAAATTTGGATATTAGAACAAGTAATATATAAAAACATTAATTTCTTGTTTTGATAGCTATCTACATGCTTTTATCAACTTATCATGCACCCTATTCACTATTTATCCAACTGAGAGGTCCATAATGGAATAAGAATCAAATGATGACATAATTATGCCTCAAACGGACAAACCAAGAGCTTTTCTAACTTATTTTTGTCCATGCCATGAGTTTTACAATATCTGAATTTATCACCAACTTCATAGGTTAAAAGAGTAGGCTATCTTTTTTTAGTATTAGGTGGTCCTAACCTAATGGAGGGATACTCCGATCTTTATTTAATCACGCCTGAGCTCCTTAGAGCTTGAGGTGAAGGCAGGGGTATGAGGAGGTGTCAATAAAGGGTGGGGGGAAGTTTTGCCAGAGCCAGGTGTCCACTTGATCTGACTGATTGGCCCATGGCGACATGATAATTTCTCTCAGGGCCATCTCAAAATGAACCTGAAAGTGGGTAATAACATGGGGCAGCGTCCACAGAGTGGAGTCAAAAGTGTCACGAAGATATGAGTTATGATAGTCCATATCACTACGCCAAATGCTAAGACCCTTAATGATTGGTAGCAATTGGGAAGTGAGAGATTAGACATGAAGTCCTGAGCAGGGTGCCCTACCCAGGGTTCTGCTCGCTGGAGTTCGCATACCTTGTTCCAGAAAGGGGCTATGATGGGGGCAAGTAAAGAAGTGGTGAAGGTGCATGTCAATCAGCTCTGCACATCGCGGGCAGCTCTTGTTCTGGAAGGCGGGACCCATTTGATCCCCTGTCTTGTATGAGCAGTGTAGAACTTGCCACAGTGTATTTGACATTTTTTCTAAAGAACAGGGTGGGTAATGTCCTTCCAAAGCGCCTTGAGATTCCTTTTCACAGCGGGGAGTAGGAGATCAAGGAGATGAGGCCGCATTGTGGGTCTGTCCAAAGGGTTGAGGCGGGAGATAACTATCCTCTCATTGTGGACCAGGGTGTGATGCCAAGGACTGATCCTAGGGCCCCTCCTTTTATAAGGGAAGGCGTGGTACACCCATACCCCTACCCTCTTAAGTGCAAGGAGAGCCTGGTTCCAGTA
Source organism: Massospora cicadina (assembly GCA_022478985.1). NCBI lineage: Eukaryota > Fungi > Entomophthoromycota > Entomophthoromycetes > Entomophthorales > Entomophthoraceae > Massospora > Massospora cicadina. The sequence goes on along the minus strand of JAKSZP010007005.1, from coordinate 71,210 downwards.
AAACATTTATAAGGGTTTAAGGCGTTGGCCTGGGTAGTTTGTTAGACATTCCCCAACAGTTGTTGGAGGGGCCCATGGGAGCCCTAGTGAGGCCGCTAAACCCTGGAGTAAGGCGGACCCCACTAGGGCATTGGAGCCATATCCCAGAGAATGATGGACTTAAGGAACACCGTCAGTATTAAAGTGGCATAGGACCTAGCATCCAAAAGACCTAGGCCCCCTTCACTGAGGGGCCAGGATATTGTGGTCAGAGCTGTAGGTGGGGATGGATCCCCCATATCCATCAGCGGAGTATCAAAACAACCTCGAGTAGAAACTGTCCATAAAGGGACAGACATGAGCGAGGAACCATAACTTTGATAGCAAAAAACATTCGCCATCAGGGCGCGTCCCTGAGGTGATATGACTGCAGTTACAGCTGGCTACACGCGAGTTTATTGCATTCAGCAAGAGGTCCTTATTATCTTTAATCACGACCCCTTGTGGTGTGGTGAGGACACCTTGGTGCCTAAAGGTGCCCCAGATAGGTTCCAGACCAAAAGACTGAGGAAACGATGGGGTACCGAACTTGCACTATAATGGTTTTAGAAATGTTAACTTTTACATTAGACGCCTTGGAGTAGCGATCCAGGGCCTCCATGGCCAGGATTTGGTCCTTTTTACATCCAACTGCCACTTCTGTGTCATCAGCAAAGGCTATGGTGCGGGTAGGGGTTTCCCAGGTCCCTGAAAACCCACCAGTAGTTCCTAGAGTAGGGCCAGAAGAGGACCTAAGCTATGTTGAACAAGATTAGGCTCAGTGGACCCCCTTGATGGAGACCCTGTTCAACCATCACCGCTGCTGTAAAGCCCTTTGGGGACAATACCTTAGTGTGAAGCTGGTCGTAAAGCGCTGATAGCCATGTCCTAGCTTGTGGAGGGATGTGGAGACGGGTTAGGAAGGCATCAAGATACTTCTAATTCACCCGATCATATGCTTTTTCCATATCAAGAAGTGCCACAAAACCATGCGTTTGAGATGAACTAGCTGACAGGGTTGCCAGAAGCTCATTGTAATTGTTCCAAAGCGGTCTCCCTGGGATAAAACCATGCTGAGTTGGGTTAAGGCGTGATTCTTCCCAATTATTCATGCGGTTTGCCAGAAGTTTAGTGTATAGCTTGTGGTCTGTGTTCAATAATGATATTAGTCACCAGTTTTACATGTCCTCACAGCTTACTTTCTTAAGGATAAGGGTCATAATTGATCCTCTCGAGTCAGTAAGCACTCCCCCTCTGCGAAAAGGTTTGAGAAGAGGGGCTGGAGGGCCTTTGTAACTGTGACGGAATCCAATAGATACACCTCAGATGAGATACCATCTGAGCCTGGGGCCTTCAGGCAAGGGCTGTGGAGTAAAATGTCCATTTCTTTTTGCTGCGCGATTGGCGCAAGAAGTTCAGCATCTGCTGAGAAATTAACCAGTGGTTCTGGAGCCTCTCTAATGAATTCCTGAACTTCTGCTGGTTTCATCCAGGAATCCTTGAAGAAGGCTGAATAGTAACAATGGGTCTCACTGGTGATCCCCTCCTTGTTTGTGGTGATGGTGGTCCCCAACCTATGGATTTCCATCTCCTGATCCTTAGAGCAAGCTTTTTGTTTTTGGTGGAAGAGAATGGTGGGGCGTTCACACTGTGTGTAGTAATGCGTTGATGTGAAGCTTGCTGCCCATTTCTCTTGTTCAGTAAGTTCCTACTGATACATCTCTTGGGACACTTCCCACGCCTCCAACCATTGAGGGAAAGGCGCCAATCAGCAATTACTTTCAAATATGACGTATTCTTTGAGTTTTAAAAGCCCCAAGGAGCTCCTAGTGTGGAAAACTATTACAGAATATAAGCCTGGGGTACTGCCCCCCACCAAACTAGGGCTGCGCAAATCTAAGAACCACTTAAAATGTGAGCACGACCGCAATTGGGAGTAGCTCACGCTACCCCATAAACTGACATATGCCCGACCTGTTTAAGTTTTGGGCAGCTTGTCTGCACCAGCTAGGACAGGCGATATGCCTCTCATCCCTCTTGTGGGAGACAAGACCCGATGACCACCAGTTTTAAGGCCCCTGAGGGGGAGAAGCTGAAGCCCTCCCTTTGTCACCTGCCTTTTTAACGGAGATGATGCTTTCCACCCCTTTTTGTCCAGGAAGCCTTGGAGTCCTTTCAGATCAGCCTTAATTTTATTTCATGATACATTTCACTACCAGTTGGCTCATGCTGACCAAACCGGTAGCTAGCTGAGCTTCAGGCCAACTTGACAAACCATGGCGTTTATTGTAGGCAGGTGCACCAAAGCACAGCCAACCAGGATTGCCCCTCCCTTGTCCTGGGGTCTGCACCCGCTCAACCCCAGATCGTTGGGAGGCCATTTGACAGGCGCCCTGCCCAACTCATACTCCCCCTTCCTGCCCATATTCTTCCCTCAGAGAGTGGTAGACACCCACAAGAACAGGTCAGCACAGTCAGCACTACCATCCCACACTTCTTTCAGGCCACTAAAGGACTTGGCCAACGTTCCTCTCTGGGTTCTGGTGTTAGCTACTCTCCCATATACTACATGCTTTCTCTAGTTGCGCCATGCGGAGGCCCCAGCTTACCCTAATTAGCCCACCAATTTGAAGTATTCTAGTTTCAGCCCATCTGATTTTAGCTTGAGCTGCCATCATTCGAGCCTTAGCACAGTTGTATGATACCTATAAAATCCGTGCTTTTTTATCTGCCCATTTTTCTTGTAAAGTTCATAAATGAGGAGATTCAAGGTTTTCTGGCTCACAATTGGCTGCATTTACCTTCTTCTTTGCAAACTGGTTGTTCATGAGACCTGGAGCAATCCTTGGCCAAAACCTCCTTAATGGTCTCAGATGGTTGTCAGGATCACTTTAGGGATCTCTGGTCACTTATTATGTTATCCTGGGTCATGGGAGAGGAAACTTGACACACTAGCAAGGGGCCCACTAGGGCAATATCAATCCTTGAAGCTGATATGAATTTCCAATCTGCACCTTGGATATGAGACATACAGCCAAGGCCAGACGCTGATGGAGGAAGGGCATCTGTGAATCCACTTGACCTGAAGAAATACTGAAGCTAAGCAGTACCTCATCTGGCTTATGTTGCAGGAGGAAATGTATCCTGCAATCAACTTAATATTGTATTGAAATCAACCATAAGCACTGTGTTTCGTGGGTGTTGTAGTAGAGAAAGTTCCTCCAAAAGCCAGTCCTGCTCCAGGCCTGTATTTGGCAGATATATGCTTTCAGCAAAGAAGGAGAAATCAGGGGTAGATGGTCTAGCTAAAATATGGCGATCATTAAAATATTTTGAAAATTGGTGTGGTTTCACCTGGGGGTTGAGGATAATAAGGCTAAAAAGTTTTTCCAACAAAATTTACCTCCAAATTGGTTATTCCATGCTTCTAATTCCGAGTGTGGGACATGGAGCTCCTGGATGGCTGCAATATCTATGCAAGTTGACCTGGAGTTGCAGAGAAGGTGGGCTCTCCACTTGTAATCCTAAAGCCCATTAGAGTTAATGGACTGTAGGGTCAGGGTGTCTCTTTGGGGCCTCATAGCTGTCCCCCTACTTATCCTGGGGGTTACCAGAGCTTAAACCTGCATACATAAGGCTGCTCATTTTAAGTCCTTGAGCCTGACTTTTTGTGGCAATCTGAGCTGATTGATGTGGAGGAGGGGGATTATTCTGAGCTGAAGGTCCTGAGGAGCCTGTAAGCCATCCTAGGATACTACCCCCATTTCTCTGCACAGGAGTATCCTGAGGGCGCTCCATGGACTCCTCCATTTGGGCATCCTATGAAGTATCAGAGTCCATGTTCACCTCCTTCAATACAGAGAATGAGGTCTGAGTTGCAATACCCTTAGATGGTGGGGGTTGATGACTTTATACCTTTACCTCTACTTGGGGTACTCCATACCTGCTCCCCTCTCAGAGTGTCTTTTGGTACAAAATTAGATTTAGATGCCGCTCCTGGACTCACTTCCTCTGCGTTAGCTTTATGTGAAGCAAATTTGCGTTTATTTTGTGCTGGTGAAGGGTCTGGCAACCTAGAAGGGGTGCCAACTGGAAGAAGATTTTCAGCACAAAGGGAATAAAGCTGTGCTACTAGCTATGCCTGCTCAACTGCCACCCAAAGGGCAGCAGGGGTAAGATCCTGTACAGGGACCCAAGGGTGGGTTGTAAATTTGCCGCTGCTGTATGTGAGCTTTTCTTACCTGTCACAGGGACTTGGGTGCTGGATGAGAGAGCTTATTTACGAGCAGTGCAACTATTACATAGATGGCCCAAAACATTACACCATGAGCAGAGTGGTCATGCTTGGTCCAGATCAACAAAGAAGATTTTTAAACGTGATCCAATGACTGCCACATGTGGAATGACCTCCATGTTACAGCCACCATAGGGTTGGGGATAAATGATGCTCTAGCAATATGAGACCGTTGGGTTGGGGCATAGTAGGCTGGTGTACAAAGGTCAACTGTTAGAAAAGACCCAATTTCCATCAAGCCTTAATGCAGGGCAAGCTTCAGTGATTCTGGGTTCAATGTAGTTGGGAGATTAGAGAAAAAACCTAAGAAATTTTTCTCAAGTTAGATTTTGTTCTAGATACATGAAGAGATCCATGTAGAATCTTTATATTTAGTAGAAGCTGCCCAGTCTGCATCTTCTGCAGTTGTAAACCCTAAGTCAATATAGTGGCTTTCCACTACTTCATGAATTGTGGTATCAACTGGAAAGGCTCAGCTATTGCTCTAAAAAGGTAAAATAGTCTCTTGTATAATACTTGACTGGGTTATGCCCATAGTAGACTCTAACTGCATGAGCCAGAGTGGACCAAGGGAGTGTACGTTGTGAGTGAGTTTCTGTCCATCTCTTCCTCACTTTAATCACAAAAGCAGCTTCACAAGGGTCAATGGTAGGTGGTGCAGGCACTAGCTTTTTCTGCCAAGCACCCGATGCATCCTTAACTTGCTTATTTTTGTTTATGTTCCAACTTAAATTTAACTTTAATTTGGCTGATTCCCTATGGGAGAGACCCCAGATAGAGGCGCTGACATCCCTTTGGATTAACGCGCTGGCACCTGCTGGGCCTTCCCAGTTGGTACTCAACTTTTTCCAGGTTGAATTGCTTTACCTGTCTTGGAACTACTTTCTGCCAATTGATTGGTGGTTTCAGGTTCCTCCTCACACCAATCTATAGCACCAGCCTTCATCTGACCATTAGCTGATGCTTTCTGGGATTTTTCCGCAGTCTGATTGACTATTTGGCTAGTTGCAATTGAATCAGATTTTGAATTTTTATGAAAATTACCACAAACTGATTTGATACTCAATGCTGATTCTTTTTGGGCATGTTGCTTGGCTTTCAAAGCATGAAAAAGACGGCCAACTGATTTGACATCTACTTTCAATTTAGTTTGGGCATAGTGGTTGCTTTCCAAATTGTGTAAACGACGGCCAACTGATTCAGCAATTACTGTCAATGCATTTTGGCCACCTTGGTTGATTATAAATGGGGTGGTGGTCTGCAATGCCGACTGAAGCCCCTGTGCGGTATTGGGAGTGGTAATACCTCCTGCTACCTTGGTTAATTCGTTAAATGCACCTCCAGGGTGGGGTGCACTGATTTTTTACCCTCAGTCAACCCAGAGTTGACTGAGGTAGGCAGTAAAATAGCAGGATTATTTGTGATTCCGCCTTGTATTGATAAATCTGGGTTTGCATCTGCTTTTGCAGCTGAAGTTTGGGAGTGGGTAGTATGGGTTAACACACAAGTTTGCAACTGAGGTTTCTGCGATTTGGGGTTAGGTTTGTGAATTCTGACACATCAGATGAGCTCTCTGTGGATTTTACCACCTTATTCGTTTGATTTGATAAGTATAAATTTTTCAGGTGATTGTAATTATTAAAAAATTTTAGTGAAGAGTAGGCCATCTTATAACTTTCATATTCTTGACCTTAATCTTCTGTATGATAGTATTGGCATAGGTAGAGGACTGTAATTTTATTAAGACCTTCATCAAATTCTCCAAATATTGTAAAGACATCATATTCAAACTTGGTTCTAGAGCGGAATATAAAATTAGCAGCAAACAAGCATGATGTACATAATGCAATTAAAAGGTATACTTACCAGTTGATTAATGATAGACTAAATTATAAACAAATGTTGCTAACAATAGAAATTTACCCAGTTGGAAGATTTACCAGCTACATGCTCTTCAAAGTAGTAACCAGATTACCACTTACCCTTTTGACCATCTCATTTGTTTAAGAATAATAAGGCGTTGTCAGGGGTGGTTAACTTGGCAGTTAAAACTGCTTCCACCCTAATGCAGGTTTCAAGTTTGAAACCTGTACTGACTAGAAAAATTCTCAGTGTGATATATTTGTCCCAAGCTTGACCCACCTCAAATATTTTATTTTATTTTGTTTTGATAAGGCGTTGTCAGGACTCCTTGTATTCATATTACCCATAGTTACTTATGGTATGTCATGTATAGTGAAGTTGCTTCCGTTATTTGTTCAATTAATTGAGGGCAACCATGCTAGTATACTAACTGCTCAGTTATTAACTTAGCAGTACTACAAGAATCTACTTTAGCTAAAGCGCACATCTCTACCCAATGAATAAAGTGATCAATAGCCACAATCTCGTGCAAGCTTCTTTCAGTACTCATGGTCAATAGACCTATTACATTAATGGATACAGTGTGCCAAGAAAAAATAGGGGTTCAATTGTTGAAATTAAGTAATTGATTCCTTATGGGCTTGTGTGCCTGACACAGCTCAACAAGCAAGAGTTTCTGCGATATTAAAGTTAAGAAATTCTAATAGAGATCCTGATAAACATGCTCTAGGTTTTTTGCAGGCCTCCATGAACAGTTTTAACTTATAATCTGCGTTGCAAATTGCAGAAAGTTCAGATTTCTAAAAACATTAGATAAGTTACTAACTAATTAAATAGTTGAGCTTTGACATTTTTTATGTTTCCATCACCTGATTAAAGCTTGCTGAATGTATGATGGTTGGTATTCAATATCAAAAGTATGAATCTTCTCATACATCTCATATTCATTGCTTCGAAAAACTAGAACTGTTGGAAAACTCAAATAAACATCTGCATTTAGATTAACCATATCAGTGCAATGTACAATCTCATATTTGTACGCTTGCAATTTATAAGGTCCAAAGGGTCTTCTTTCTTCAAGCTCTTTTAATTTCTAGCCATCTAAGTGAAGAGTAGTCGGTTAACACCTTGAAAAACCCTAAGGATATAAAATATGAACTGTTTACAAGCATATTACCACGAGACATTTATGCTCTGTCAGTTTAATTAAGCTCCTGTTTGCTCAAAGGTTGGCTTACATATGCTACAGGGTATTCATCACTAGTTTTTTATCTACCTGACTTGATACAAACCGATTTTCATCAAAGATACACTCATTTGTATAATAAAAAATGTGATCAAATTTTGGATATTGCAATATTGTTTTAGTCATCAAATACATTCTAAATGCATTGAGTAAGTTCTATGCTTCTGCATTCTTTCTCATAACAATCACTTTAGTTAATATGATTTGATTCAAACAGCAAATTTGGATAATCACACACAGGAAAGATGGGCAACTTGAATAACAAAAATAATACAACATGGGTGAGCGTCATGGCAAGCAGTGCGCTTAACGGTGCAACTAAGGGCAAGAAACGCCCTGGAGGGGGACCAGGAACCCAAGCCATAAAAAATCGCAAACTCAGACACCATCTGGGTTTATGGTATTTACTGTAAAGCACGCATGATACATGTACATTCAATTTAACCAACCTTTGTCAAAGGTGGAACACGGGATCAGACTCTTCCTTGGGGTGAGTCACTGGCCTTGTGGGAGAAAACATGTGAGGCACAGCCCTCACTTTTCCCTCACGCGGTGTACGTAGCCACCAACAACATGGCCAAGGCTGGATCAATATTGGTTTCAAAACAGCTGATGAAGCTGATGCCGCAGCAAAAATCTGCATGGAAATTGCCCTCCCTGAGGGCAAAAAAATTGTGCGCACCACGCGCACCAGATGAAACAAAGTGAAAACTTTGTTCATCTCCTTTGACTCGCTCCCCACCAACCTTCCTCTTAAGGTAATCAAGGAGGAGCTCTGCAAAGGTCTTGTGGCCTATGGAGAAATCCAACAACTCGAATTACAGCGATTTTGCTAATGCCCAACCTGTGCACGGGCAATGCTATCGCTGTAATCAACCCCTTCCCAGAAGTGGAAGAGGATTTATCCAGAATTCCCCGCGCAGCAGAATTTCACTTCACAGATGGGGGCCAGTCATCTACATTCCAAGTTACACTGGAACGCGCACCACCCATTTGCAACCACTGTGGCTCACTGGGCCACAAGGAACATGCATGCCCTGTAAAAGAGGGCTTAATGGAAAATGATTTTGTGAAGAAGCTATGGACGAAGATAATGAAAACTTCGCCAAAATGACTGATGGCCACCACCCATTCCACTGGGGTGAAGATGGACTATACTCCATCGTGGACCCAGTTACAAGTAAACAGTGTAAAGCAGCACAAAAAGCCCACAAGAGAGCATCAGCTGAAGCGGCAGCACACGCGGAATCCGCCATTAACCATGGACAAATTCAGGAGGATATTTCAGATATACATCAAACCAACCAATCAGAACAATATGCCCAGGTCAAAAATTTTCACAGTAACCAGACTGAGCCACAAAGCGTCATTAGTCATGAAAATACTGAGGTACAATGCAACCGCAATTTTGGTGAAAATGCGGTGCACAATGCAACAAAGTTGACCCTCAAAAATATAAAATCCAATTAATAACCCGCATCAAATCAACATGAGACCTGTGCAGGAAAAGTTGACGCAAATGTAAAAAACTGCAATTCCCTTGAATCGTTGGGTCAGATCAAGGGAACCAACAATGGCAGTGAAAGAGTTGGAGTACAGATGCGGAGCATGGCCAAAATGAGCTGCAGTGGGATAGGACCAGAGGGTCCTCCCAACCGCTCCTGAGGCGCCGCGGGCACCTCAGTGTCAATAGGGATGTCAAATATTGTGGGAGCCAGGGCTCATACGTCCCAAACCAAAAAGCTGGCATTCCTGCGAAAACCTCTTGTAGACATCTTGGCCATCCAAGAAACCCACTGCCTAAAAGGGGAAGAAGAATCCTGGTCAACCAGGGTCGCACCATCACAATCAGTATGGACGTCTCACTGTGGGGTGATAGTCCAAAACAACAAAAAATTTAAAATTACAAATTCATCATCACACTTGCATGGTTGAGTCCTGGTAGCAACAATCACATGCCAAGATGAAATAATTTTGTTAGCATGTATCTATGCACCGTGCACTGCAACCAAGAGAAAATTTTTTTTGAAAAAATTTCTACCCTCACCCTCCCACCAGATATCATCATGTTAGGCGATTTTAACTGCTGGGATAACCCCAATACAGATCGATGGCCTAATCCCAGGGGATACCCACCTGGACACATTGAATATCGCACAATGAAGGCATCTCTTGGCTTACAAGATGCTCTTCCCCCCAATTCACCAATCCTTCCCCATATGACAAGACCCAACATATGTGAGGGACTGCTCATATCAATGAGTCGTATTGACCACATCCTCATCCCATAATCCCACCACTTAAGAATCTCCAAATTTACAACAAAAAAGATCAATTTTTCTGATCATCAATTAGTTACGGTGCAGTTAGCGCCAACCCAATCCCACACACAGGTGTCGCCTTGGAGAAAGCTTCACCCAGAAAATATAAGATTTCCTGAGATATCTGACTGGGTTGAAAACAAGGCTACAATCCAGAATTCACAGCCCCATTCACTTCGGATCCCATCAGAACATGGGAAAATTTCTAAAAAGATTTAATCAACAAAACCCAACATATTGCATCACACAAGTACACCGCGGATACGGCCACAATCAAGCGTACCTTGGCAGAACTAGACCACCTGGAAATAAATACTCTGAGATCTGGCTATAGCCCTAATTGGGGATGCAAATGGGCAGAAATTTCAGCCCAACTTAACAATCTCATCTTTGAACACCAACACAGAATCAAAGACAAACAAAGGTAAGTTCATAAAGGAAGGCGAAACCTATTTGACATACTTTTTCCGCCAATTCCACTCTTGTGGAAACCAGCCCACGTGCACACAGGTCCGCAAGACCAACGGCACCGTGGCAACTGACCCTGAGGAGGTCAAGGTGGAAGTACACCGCTATTACACCGAATTATATCACGATATGCCAACAGATCCACAAAAAATTAAAAAATTTATTTAAACTGCCAAGATACAAAGTACACCACCAAATTACAATATACTATCCCTTATCACACGGGAGGAGCTTTGGGAAACAATTCGCGGTGCACCACGTAGGAAATTCCTAGGGCCTGATAGGATACCCTACGAATTTTACAAAAAATATTTTCAACAAATCGCCACCCTCCTATTGGCGTCAATGAACCAGAGTTTGTTGGAAACACGCCTATTACCAGGAGGCCATGAATCCTACGTTATAACCTTGTACAAAAAGGGTGACAAGTTGGACCTGGCCAACTGGCGCCCAATTGCACTCTACAACACTGACACAAAAATTCTAACAAAAATTATAGCAGCTAGATTAGGCGCAATTGCATCTGACGTCCTATCACCCAACCAGTTTGGGTTTATACCAGGGCGTTCAATCTGGAACAACATACACCCTGTTGCAAACATTTGTTAATCCAAAGCAACTGGTGCCCTGGTCTTCTTGGATCAGGAATAGGCGTATGACCGTGTTAGCTGGCCATACCTAAAAGAATGTCTACATGCCTTCAAACTCCCACCAAAATTCATAAAATGGGCGATGCTCCTAACAGAATCTGCAACCATGGCTGTATGCGGCCCTGGATTCCTAACAAACAATATCAAACCACACAGAGGGCTCAAACAAGGGGATCCCCTCAGCCCGCTGCTATACAATTTCAGCTTTGACCCGCTCCTCCGAGTAACTGACTCACATCTCATGGGGATAACCGCACAAGGACAACCAACAGTCAAGATACTGGCCTTTGAAGATGACTGCGTAGCAGGTATAGCAAACAATGAAGATGCCCGACAGCTGGAACACACTCTAGAGGAATACTTCAAGGTGAGCAATGCATCGATCAACAAAAGGAAGACAGAAATCATCCTCTTAGGAAAATACACAAACAATTGGGCCACAACATCAGAACCTCACACCAACACTCGAAGAAAAAACCCAATTATTTTACCTTTTGCAACACCTCACACCACAACTCCTGTCTGACACCTTAAATCTGGCTAGAATCAGGGGGATATGCTAATGAGACAATGGAAAGTAACCTGTTACAACGGGTATCCAAACGCGTAGCCTCCCTCAAGGGAAGAACCCCAGGACTAACAGGACGAGTTACAGTTGTTAACTCGCTCATCCTCCCAATACTGTGGTACCAAGCCCATGCGATAGCCTTCTCACCTACCTTTATAACCTCAATTCGCGCGCTTATCCAGGGCTGGCTGTGACCTGGCTCTCACCCTCCTGTACAGATGGAAACATTATTTGGCCCACGCTCAAGCGGAGGCATGGGACTAATAGATTTTGAGAGCCATGCCAATCACATCCTAGGTACCTGGATAAAGGAAATCCTTGCTCCATACCTCCCGCAACAACAAAGGTCCATAGCAGCAAGGACTAACTTTGCACAGGCGCTCAAATTAACCAACCCACATAGTCCACCCAGACTACTTTCATACCGTGCCAAGCACCCTACTGCAACGGGTCCGCATGGAACCTCCCCTCATTTCAAACATATCCTCTGAACTATCCGCAATATGGGATGGACCATAGAGAACATGGGTACTATACAGGGAAGGGGACGACCCAGCCCCCAATTCAAATTAAGAAACCCAGAAAACCACCCCTAGAGGGATATGCTCGCAACAACCCCAAGCATAGCTAGGATAGAATACCTAGATATGCTGGACATTCCCTATGATTTAACCACACAGAAAGCAATGTGGAAAATGACACACCACCCACTCCTACAACCAAGGATAAGAGCAAACGCCTGGCGCTGTTTGAGAAGGACCTATAGGACGGCGGACCACTCCAACTCCCTCCACAAAACATGTGCAGTATGTGGAGGGGAGGGATCCCTACATCACCGCCTAGAAACATGCCCCCCAACCAAAGCTATATGGCAGGAAGTCACACGCCTGCTCAAGATTCAAAACGAACAGGAATACTCAAAATCAAAGAGTATCTTCGCGCTCCAGATTGAGTCACCAATCCCATCTACCCTCCGCTCCCTAATAATACCCATTGCAATGTGGACAATACACACAATTGCATTAGATGCGTTCAAGGGCACGGTCCCAACCATTCATGGGATTATTAACAGATTCCATGTCCACTTACTAGAGCACTTCCAAGCCTGGCTCTATGGATATATGAGACCAAGACAAAAAGCGCTCATAGAATCATGGTTCCCACTCTGGTTCCTCCACACAGATCCTTTCCTTCACACCTGCTCCATAGCAGGGGAAACCCCCTTGGAGTAGTGCACCAACCCCCCCATATCTGGCAGTCCCGCTGGCAACAGGGGTTACGTGAGTACCCTGTTGTGCCCAATTTTTATATCTTTAGTTATTCTCTTAGTTTCACATATATTCTGTATTGTCTGTCCCCTAGTCAGCTTACCTCGGTTAAATAAAAAAGTTCTATGCTTCTTTGCTCCACTCAAATCCTCACTTTAAGTCCTTTAGTAACTGGAAGGTACTTAGCGCCAGAAGAGATTTTTAAAATTGATAATAGCTGGTCATTCCCAACATACTTTGATAATCTCAAACATTTCCTGGTCTTAACATGGCCTGCATCGGCTCAACTTTGTTTTTGAGGGCTTAGCCCATTGGCGTGTAGAGTAAAACCCAAATAAGCAATTTCCATCATGATTAATTGATATTTCCAAGGTTTATTTTCAGACTTAATGCTGATAATAACTTTAAAACCTCTTCCAAGTGGTCAGAAATTTGTAAATATGCAACTAAAGACATTGATATCATCTAGATAGACAATAACTCAAGCCATCCCAGGTCACCTAACATGACACCCATTGCTCATTTAAATGTAGCTGGTACACTGCAAAAACATTGTAGCCTTTGTGTTGGTTATGATATAGCCTTTGGGAGGTAATAATTGAACACATATCTGGATACTCCTTAGGTAGGTCAATTTTTCAGTATACTGATATAAATTTATTAGTGAAAAAATTGAACACCTCCTAATTCATACATGCACTATCTATGAGCGGCAATGGATATAATTCTTTTTTTATTTTATTAAACTCTTAATAACCTTTAACTACTTTATGAATCTATCTTTTTTATTAACAATTAAGATTGGTATTGCCCAAGGACTTAAGAGCACCAGTAATTTATGTTTGAGTAGTTTGCCAACTTATTTACAACCACAGCCTCGCTTGCCTTTGATTGTCAGATTGGTCTCACTTGAATAGGCATTTGAACCCAACTTTATCTTTATAAATTATTCCTTTGGTGCATCTGAGGTCATTAGTGTTATGTGAAAGCCCCTCATAATTTCAAATTATTCATTGACCTTATACTTTTGTTCATTTAGTTCCCATTAAGTTTTTCTAAATTATATATGAAAATATTGCCTTAAATTTGGGTTAACTGGTAATACCATCTTGATTTACTGGCCAAAGACACAGAAGGATTATATTTATGTGGTCAGAATCAAGTGTGCATATGCTATCACTTAAAATTTTTCTATCTGTATTGGCCTATTCAATAAATTGGCAACTAAAACCTAAGTTCCCCCATGGTCATAAACTAAAATACCAGGCACGACATATAGTTCAGTTCTAGCTTTTTGCCGTGTTATATGGACTTTAGCATACATAAATTCAAGGATTTCCACGGTAAGTCTGTTTTTAACAATGTCCTGCTCATTAGTTTTTATGATCATTTACTTTTGAACCTTCAAAAGGAATTTCACAGAGCTTTGCAATTTGATCAGACAGGTTTATAAAATGACAACCAATCTTGCAAACTTTATTGGGATGATTTCATTTTCATATATTAAACTATTTAAATAATTTCGTTGGCTTCAGGATGGGCACCGTTTCATTTATAAAACAGTGGAAAATTTTGACCTAGAATTCTTGAGAGTATTTCCTTAAAATCACACCAACCCCATATACTGTTGCATGAAGTTAGTGCAAATTAAAATTTCATAATTCTGGTTGGTAAAACAATTGACAGTGATGTGACAATAAGTGATTCAGAATGTAAAGGAAAAGTACTGTAGACTCCCCTAGAAGTGGTAGTGTATAGACCCGCAGTCCCATAAACATTAATATGGACTAGATCTGGTGAAAGTTTTTATTTTTTTCCCACCCTTGTAGAGACAGTGTCAATTGATGCCCCAATATAAAATAAAGTGTTTCGAACCTTTACTTTATTTACCAGAATATCTGCATATGTACAATTAGAGTCCTATAAAATTCATAAACTTGTAAAATAGCAGCATTGTTGGCTGAACAAAATTCTTTCAAAGGGTTTAGTTATATCTGGGAATATTTACTTAATGCTAATGATTAAAATTTATTTAGGAAAAGATTCCAATGCAGAATTGTCCTGTTTCATAATTGTCTGCTTGTCATGGAGCTGCTTTGTTAAAATCTTGGGCTTGGATGGGGCTCTCCTCTGGCCCTAAATTCACTCCACAGATTCGTGAATACTTGCGTTGATTATTTGATTAAAATTGAGTAATTGGGGCAATAATAGTATGAAGACTATTATTGAAGTTGTATGCCCAAAAGCCACGTGATTGTATTGTCCAACGCTAGACAGTTGCTTCTTCCTCTTGAAGATATATTTAATCTGGTAGGGAACAATTCCCTATTATCTTCATGCAGAGCCAAGCGGAGATTTGATAGAACTAACCTAAGGATATCTGATCCTTGCACTCTTCTCTTAAGAGTAATGTTTAAACAACCAATGTTAAACAATAATGTTATTATCATGTTTTTATCTAATTTTATTAGGGAATAATTTGGGGTTTTTGTAGCTAGAATCAGCACACAAATTTTCAGCTGTCCGCTGAAAATTATTTGTGCTTTTATACTGGTTTGAACCTCAGTGTTAGGCACCAAATCTTGTCAGGTACCATTGCCTTGGGTTTCTTAGGCAGCATAATCCTCAGGTGTTTACTGGAACAAACAATTGGTATTAGATACTTGAAACCAATTGTTTCAGCCAATGACAATTCTACTCTTCCTCCAGAGTTCAAATGTTTTGTTAGTTTCCAATGACTCCAATCCATTCCACTCTGAACAATTCCCTATAATTTAACTATCAGGTGTTATACTAATATCAAATTAATGCTTAATTTCGTCAGAGATGATGCCCAACGAAATCATCATCTGTCAGCAGCCTCAAATATCATTGGGGATGATGCCTGACAATAATTGATTAGTCAGCGACCTCTAATATCATTTGGGATGATGCCTGAAGATAATCTTATCAATCAGCCTTTATTGCTAATCCTATACAATTATAACTTAGTCATCATATCTTATATTTGGTCAAAAGGTTGGATTATGTGGTCATCTGCAATTCTGACATGCTTCATAAAACTTTATTACTTCTTCAATAATAGGCTCAGTCATTTTTTCTAAATCAAGTGGAACTAGAATATAGGTGGAGACGGGCTATTTTTTGTCTATTTCGCTGGGCTTTTTCCCAATAAGTCACATGATTCACCTTTTTAATAGGGATAACCATGTTGATGTTCACTTTGATTTTTTTACTCTGCAAAACTTTGAAATGCGACCATCTTTGCTACATTGATGATAAGGGGCTCTAACTTTTGTTATGATAATTTTTTCTATAAATAGCATTTCTTATCTTTATTTAGTGTATCAAATGTTGTTCCAAGGATATATAAGAAAATACAACTATTTGTGAGTTTTTGGTAATAGAACTTAAGGATAGATAATGGCACAATTTTATTCTTTATAGTAATGGAGTGCCAACTTCATTTCAATTTGTGCATCCAAATCATTTAGCACTCCCACCCTTGTGAGAATATTAGATTCTTGATAAAATAAATCAGCAAAGGCACCTATGAATTTAGATTATTATAGATACACATAAAACTTCTGTTTTCTTTTTGCAATGCGCTCTGGGATGAAAAATTTACACACAATAACATCCTTTGTCATATTGTTAGTACACTATTTTGTAGTTAATCATGGCAAAATAAAGTTTTAACTCTTCATATCTAGGCATTTATTTACAGATATTACTTCTGAAATTGACTGCATTGCACTATCAACATTTCAAAAGTTTGATTAATATAGTAAATTTATTTCTTTTTGAAATCCAGACATATTGGATTTGTTCTGAATTTGTCAATTGTAAGGAAATTGTAATAAATAGATTCTGATTGTTTTGGAATTGCAGACATACCTTGAGAGTTGTTATTATGCTTTCCTGACGCAAACTGAATATTATTGTTTTTAGATGAGGAGCTGTCATATAAGTCAGTACTATCATCTTTTCTTGACAGTGGCTTGTATCTTTCTCCAAGCTTGATAGTTGTGCTGGAGTTTTATCTCCCCATTACTTTAAACTAAAATTTTATGCCTTCAAGTTCTAGTACTCAAGGCGCGTTTCTTCTAATGACTTTTTGAAGTGACCAATTTTTTGGCATTTTTTCCAGTAGTTATACTAAGATAGAAATCTGTTCTTTCATTTCAGAAATTTCTTTACGCACCCACGCCTCAAAGTGGGCTAAGATTTACGCCAGTTGATCAACATCCCATTATAAGGAATATTTGCTGATGATAACTCGGATCAGATGCTCCCCATAGTGAGCACCATTTGTAAAGTGGCAAATTGAACAGGTCAGAGAAAATTTCATTTGATCAAATAATAATGCTTCCTGTTTGATGACATAAAGCACAATCTGAACTAAAATGGTTCAGGTAAAGAAATGTAAGACCTTTTTTATGAACTTAGGCAAACATTGCCTGCAATAGATAAAAAACTACTAGAAAAAACTAGTATACAAACAAACGTGTTTATTAGAAAGGGAATTAGGGGATACATATCTTGGTTACAAATGGAAATCAAATGTCCACCTATCAACCATTACCACTTTGGTTACTGAAAAGTAATATAAAATCTATACATTGCCCCATAGTATCCATTCACTTATTGGTCCAGAACTTACTCATAATGTATATAATTTGCGGTGATTTCACCCACAAGATCTAGTAACATTATGAGTGATTAGCAATAAATCTTAATAATTTTATCTAGTTTATGATTTTAATAGAATAATTAATGTCCAATAAAAATTAAAAATAATTTAGAATCTCTGATATGGAAGTATAAAACATCAAAACTAGATGAAAATTGGCAACCACACCCAATTAATTATAATATTAGTTCTGGAACATATTAAAAAAGCACAATTTGGTTAAAATCCCAACACCCATATAGACAACCCCCCATCTGTATACTTCTTCTTCTATAGCCACCTGAGAGAGGCATGTTTGATGATGATAGTGGATTGAGTTTGTATAGATAAGGTCAAAAGAAAATGCACAATTGTGAGTAGCACAGCCAAGCATTCTTGTTTAGTAACGTTGTAGTTCCTCTCAGCTTTTAGAAGGGTTTCACCGAATTAAGCCACCATTCAGTCTAATTGATGATCGTCTGACTGAGCCATACTGGCCCCATAGCCATATCATTGGCATTAGTAGATAACAATAAGGGTTGATAAATTTTGGCTGCATAAGGACAGCTGGGTACTCAAATAAGTCCTAAAGAGGTTGAATGCCTAATCCTGTCCAGAGTTTTGTTTAAAGGAAACGTTCTTTTGGAGCAGATAGAGCAATTGTTAGGTGAGTTCAGCAAACCGTGGGACAAATTTTATTTTTTACCTCACTATACTGAGGATAACTTTATTGTCTCTATGGGTTTTTTAGTGATGACAACCTAGCAATTGTAGAAGCCTTGTCTAAAAGTGGTTGGATCACCTAATTAAGATTTTGTTTTGAGGAAATCCATCTGGAGGTTAAAAATGAGCATAAAGAAAGCTTAAGCCTAAAATAATAATGTCTTAGACAGATGACGACTTAACTGAGTTGCTATGGATGTCTATTGAAGGTCTTGGAGAATACATGATGTTAGAGTAAACTAACATCCACAATAACTTCAGTTCACTCAGTATTCCGTCCATAGCTCGTTGAAAGGTGGATGGGGCATTGCATAGCATTGAGACATCTGGGTGGCTTAAATTTAGTCCTTTATTTGCAATAAATTTTCACATGGATTAATCCATGGAGCCAGCTATATCTGCCAATACCTACTGGCAACATCCATTGTCAAAAATACTAAGCTCCAGTAGGAGGCTAATATGTAGTCAGTCTATGGTAATGTATAACTTCCTTCTTACTTACCAAATTAAGGTTTTGGTAATCCATGAAAGCTTAGTGTCATCCACCTTTCTTGGAATAAAGTAGGAGTAAATATGCCCATGGGCTTCAGGATGATACCAGCAGTCCTGACTCTACTTATCCCTTAAGTTAGGTAGCAACTTGGGCTTCTTTTACTTTGCTCTTGATAAGGCTGTGCTTTGATATGTGGACTATCTCCCAATTCTACATTGTGTACAACTCCTTTCATACTAAAGTCTTTTGTGGAGGTGAATAAAAAGTTGACTATTACTAAAGTAACTAAACAATCTATCTTTTTTCAGGAGTCAAAGCTTTTCCAACTAAAGTTGCAGCCAATGTCACAATAAATGTGCCCTTTATTACAAAGTCGTGGAGGCTCCCAAACCCTCAGACATTATCAATCCTGTCAACTTGAAGTATCTGTACATATGCTATTTGGTTTAGGTTCAATCATATGCGTATTGGTTTCAAATTGGCTAGTAGTAAAGAGATAGTCTTGGAGTATGCAGGATCTTGAACTTTTAAACAGGTTAAGATCTCCTTCACAAATGGGTATATTAACACCTCTTATCTCTAATAGACTTTGGGGGATTTTCACACGACCCAGGTGTTGATTATGATTTGGGACTTTGGAGGTATTATTTCTGGTTTTGGAGAGTATAGGGGCATTCTTTATACTCTATCAACTACATGGGGTGTCAGTTGCACGCAGAAAACCTAGATATGAATTAACTTAATTTAATCTTGACATCTGTCTCCATTAATTAAGTGCAAGACTATACTCGCTCCTTGCAAACTTTGTTAGTCTCAAATGATAGGGGACACGTGTTCCAATTAATGACAAGAAAATTTTTGGCATAATGGATAATAACATCATATTTATAAATTAAATGAGTCCACAGCAGTAGTAGTAGCTGGGGTTATCAAGTGCTAGTGTCAAGGTGTTAAAGAAAATTTAGAGAACCTAAGTGAGAGCGTATAAAAGGCCTAATAGACCTCGTACATTGTGGGCCAGAGATTTAATATTACATGTAATGCGGCAAGTCAGGAGCAATCTTGATTTTCTTATAAGTTAAAATAAAATGATGTTCACTGAGGACCTACTATCCATGATTGCAAGAATGAAATTTTGTGGATCTTGACAGAGACCCAAGTAACCAGGCTGTCAAATTGTGATGGCAAAGTGAGGAACATCGGTGACTCTTCAAGAGAAAATAAGCAGTATCAAAAAGGTTTATTGCCAGAATTAAATAGTTTATTCACCGAGGTATCCTCAGAGACAAATCTTTTAGGAACAGTAGACCTAGTTAGAGATATGGTATTGGAGTCATCAGCACAAAGAGCCTATGCCTTTATTCTGACCTCCATTTTTCTTACAATTTGTGTTCTTCCTTCTCTGCGCATTGCTTATAGCATTGGTCCATGGCGTTACTATGATCTTTGCATTAAGAGAAGACAGATATGTACTTGCTCTTTGCTTCAATGGAGTGTACTTGAGGCCTATTAGGGGCTTCTGAGAGGTAAAAAACGTTTAATGTAATAGTAGGATTTTAATTAAGAGCCTCCTTGTTTTCTTAAATACACGTAAATGTCTTCTTGAGCCCTATCATATGTAGATGGATGTCAGCCCAGGACTTGAGGGCAGAGATGACTGCATTAAAAACGTTGTCTAGAAATACATGATTAGTAATAGCCATCAGTTTAGCGCTGGTGTAGAATCATATAGAGAAATCAGCGGAACATTACACTTATTGAGGTGGATCACTATGAAGTCTGTTTCTAGTTCAAAAGGGTTTGATAACTCTTGAATCCTTAGTTAAGCCGGCCTTGACTTGCGTCCAGTATACTAGTCACATAGGTGTGGGGCCGTAATCTCTCTGGTTTCTCTTCAGAGGCAATAATTGGTGTGCTTAACTTTCTGCATGTTGGTGGCTAATTCCATAGCGCTTTTGTAAGCATTCAATAATGATGTAATTTTCTCCTGACTGATAATGAACCTCTATTTGTAATGGGTTAAAAAAGAGAACTGGAAGAGGAAAATTGTGTTTATTTATGCTCAGTGTTGGTATTTTTGCCCACCTTTCCAGCTTCCTAGATTAACTGTTGAATCGCTAGGGGATAAGTACTACTAGAAAATGAATTGGATTTTGGTTGACCCTGATTTTGGGTTATTAGTGTTCAGGGATTTAAGGAAATTTTCCAGGTTCAGATCTATCAGGGATTAATTTTGGTGAATGCTTAAGATCTTTTTGGGCAGAGTTGCTGACAAAATGGGGCATCTGATAATTGATCATTGATTATCTATCAGGTGTACCAATTGGGATCAGTCAGGTTTCATCACCAAATGATTGAGAATTTAAGTAGCAAGTTGCAAGGTGAGTGATGCTGCAAGAAACTATTGAATCAATTAGTGGTTCACAACCTGCCATAATGGGTAAAGAGTCCCATTAACTAAGCAGGTCATCAACCAAATATGGTTGGTTCACTCTAATCAAGAGGGAAAAATTAGGGACACATTTTCTGGCTCTTTTGTTTCAGGTCTTGAGGATGTCCAACAAAGGATTCTTAATCCAATGGAGAAGACCATCGCCAGTGAGACGACAGCGGAAGGTTCAATGGAAACAGCTGCCATTTCATGGCTGAGGCGCCAACCGAGGGTTGGGTGCCAAATTACCTCTATTAATCCATAAAAAATTCATATTAATGAAAAAAAGATTCATCTCATTTTTAAAATATTCATCTAATTGAAAAAAAAGATTCTTACATTTGGGATATAAGCCCTATTCATCTTCAGTTATTATTGTTGAGGTATACAATAATTATAAACTCTTTGTCATATAAAGAGTAAGAATCGAGGTTACTTAGGAGAGAAGAGGATCTTAGAAGTGAATCTCCACAGACTTAGCGTGACAAGAAGAAAGTCTGGAAGCCTCTGAATCTGAGAGTGGATCATGTTAGATGGAACAGAGAAGAAGTAACTATAGTTGACATCAACAGTATTTCATGGATAATTACTGGTTGAGCGTTGGACCATATTAGGTTTATTTATTAAACTACAGATGATAGTCATCATACTAATATCAATCACATATCAAGTACTAGCAAGCAATGTTAATCATGCACATACTGAACTGTGCAGTTAACTTTCTTGGAGCTATCAGTCAAACCATGAGTTTAATGTTTGTTACTCACTAGAGTAGCCAGTTACTTTTTTTAACACTCCAAAATATGCTTCAGCTCAAATGATATTGTTTTTAAATAAACACTATAGACTTTTTGAAACATTTGTCTGTTTTGTTTCTCCACGTCATCTTTTAGTTTGTTCCAGAACTGGTAGAGGGTGGCTGTACTGACCTCCTTCCACTCTAAGTTTTCAGAGCTTAAATCTCAGCTTCACAATTGGTGACTTAGTTTCTGAGTTTGGTACATGTTGTTATATCCAATTGAGACTTTTATTGCAGACCTAGTTAGGTGCATTCATATTTTCCATCTCCTTGTTTAGTGCCTCAGAGGTGATGTTGGAGCCTATAGGAAAGCCATTGGCGAGGACACCACATCCTTGTGAGATTTTCTCCATTTTGAATACGCAAAGCTTCAATCACTATCAATAACTTGCTTCTCCACGAATCATCAAAACCCTCAACATGTGGAATAGTAGACCCAAGGGGGTTAGGCGGCTTTTTGGGGCTCAAGGCCCTTATAATCTATCAGAGCCGCTAGTCCCCCTACACCTTTTGGGACCTCAGAGCTTGTCAGAGCCATCTGCTCCAGTGGGAACTCAATAATACTTAGGACCTTGACTCCTTAAGAATAGGAAGATCCTGTCATTATTGTTTCATTCTTTTAATAACACTTCCACCTGGTTAAGGCATTTCACCTGAGTCTTCTTGAAAGTCTGGATCCAACCAGTGGATCTGGAGAGGGTTTGATGCACATTGTTGCGCCCTTCAGTTAATATGTCTTGTAGACAGTGAGCTAGGTGATTATTCATGTAGCCCAAATTTCAGAGTCCATAAAAAGGTGATTTGATTTTAATCAATGTTAATTAGGCGTCAAAAGTCCTAGATTTACTCATAGTTATCTTTGATAAAAACAGAAGTAAATTCATAAAAGGTCAAAAAGGTAGATTAGGATCATGAATTAATTCAGAATTGTTGTAACACTTCGATGATGCAATCCTACTAACTAGAGGTTGTAAAAGTGAGACGTACAAAAAAGAAAATATAGGGTTACACCCTATTGGCTAGCTCACTGGTGTCCAGGGAGGCTGAACAGAAAGCCCTCACATGTAGGAAGATACCACTTTAGTTTGTAGATTACTGATAATCCTTTGGTCAAGTAAATTTCTTCTAAGAACTTCAGAATGGCACCATCAATGTTGGCAGACCGAGTAATTATTAATTGTGGTCTTTACAGTCAAGATAAACTCAAAAGTGGCCGAAAATTCAAACTCTCAGGTTGTATGGACGGTATTTAATATTGAGAGTTTCATAATTCTTTTACTTTCTCTTCCCAATTAGAGGGTGATATTCATTGCTAGAGTTATTGTTCATTTTGTGATTGACATTTTCACTGATAACAACTTTAGGCCACTGTAGTGAGCAACAATCTTGACTTCATTATTATATGGAGTCAGAGAGTTTTTTTTGGCTACCTAGAAATGTCCTTTTAGGAGATTCTAGCTTCCTGTGGGATGGCTCTTAATGACAGAATGCCTCTTATAAGCAATGGCAAAATACTTTTATGTCAGAAGGGTCCAGTATTAATAGATATCCTAGTTTATGACTAATAATGCGTAATGTCATGTATATACAAATGAATAAATGTATATGCTAAAAATAAGGTATAGAAAAATTCAGAAATAATTTATTAACTTAAGCTTCTTCATTATTTTATAAGATGTATGGGAGCCTTGTGACGCATAGTATCTAAGATCCTCCTCATTAAAGATCTTTACTTCTCATCCTATATAAAGTTAAGAAGCAGCAATCTTCTTGTGTTGATTTCTGAATTAATGTGTTCCCATTTGTAACGCTTAAAATGCCCCAAGTTTCTCAATATTGCATCAGTAAAAAACCACACATCCAGAAAGCGTGTTCCTCAGTTTAATGGTGATCTAGGTAATCTTCCCTTTTTAGAGGAATTGTTTCCGCTCCAATTGTGTCTTGGAAATTCAGCATTGATCTGCTGACTCCAGTTTCCCACTTGGCAGAGGTACGGAGGCCAATATGATATAATCGCCTTTGTGGTATCTGGAATAAACTACATGCTACTCAGTAACCCAAGGCGTCAAATGGACTTCTTTTATTAATCCTACTATTGAACATACTTTATTTTTTGCGATTTTTTAACTAAATTATATTTTATATTCCGCCAAAAAGGTTTACTATTGGTAGCGTGATGGTGAGTGTATTCTTAAAACTTTAAACTGGGATCTGAATGCTGCAACATGCAGATTATAAAGTGAGCCTCAAAGTTAAATTTATTGAAATAATTTAGGCGTGGAAGCCCCTTCAATCTCAGAATCAATGGCTGGCTAAAAATGAAACTTAAATAAATTTAAGAGAAAATAATTATTAATATGATTTTAGAAAATTAAAAATAAGATGCAATCATCCAAGTGATAGAAATTCTTGTGGTTCTGGCATTTAGGAAACTATCTCACATGAAATCACTTTATCACATCACCCTCACTGAAAGGAAAGCCCCTTTGGCTTTCCAAGCATGGGTGCTTCTCATGGCCTCACATATGATGGGTAACCTTCTAAATTAGGAGGCAGGAGAATACTTTCTAAAATAGGGGCTATGGAAAGTGTCAACACTTCCCCTGGAGATCTCCTGGTGGGCGCAAGAGGACTCAACTACCAGCAGTCTAGATAGCATCCCCATCCTACCCCTGCCTCAATGGATGGAGATGAAACCAGTGGAATAGGCGACAGGTTGGTATGATTGGGACAATGGCCTTCTCCCATCTTAATAAAATTGAGTTTGTAGTAATCTGACCAATAGTTTATGTGAGATGGTTTCCAAAATGCTGAACCATAGAGGATTCCCTCTTTTGTGATGGTTGCAATCTGAAAACAAATTTTCAAACATAATAATCATTAATTTCTATTAAATTTATTGAATTTTATTTACTTTTCCAGACATCCAAAGATGCTAGAGTCAAAGGGGATTGTGTGCTTGAATTAATTTAATATTTTTAGCTCCAAGGTTACTTTATAAACTGCAGATAGCAACATCTAGAAATCAGTTTAAAGTTTTTATGAATACACCCACTATCACTCTACCAATAGTAAACTTTTTTGGTGGAATATAAAGGATTTAATTTGATTAAAAATTTGCGAAAAATAAGTTCATCTAATAGTGTGACTAATAAAAAACCCCTTTTGACGGCTTGGGTTACTGAGTAGTATTTAGGCTACTTCAGAGACCCCAAAGGCGATGAGATTAGATTATCTCCTGTACCTCTGCCAAGTGGGACACTGGAGTCAACAGAGCAATGCTGATTTACAAGACACAATTGGAGCGGTAACAATTCCTTTAAATTGTGAATTTACCTAATTCGCCATTATAATAAGTGAACTCCCTTTGGATGTGTAGTTTATTTACTAAAGCAATATTTGAAAACTTAGGGTATCCCAAGTGTTACAACATTGTTCTGGTGCTTTGGGTTGAAACTCATGGATTAGGGATACAGTTTTAACCCAGTTCTAATTGGAGACCCAGTAAAAATTGTACCTTGTGACAATTATTAATTCCTTCTATTGGTTAATGCCCACTCAAAGGCATAAAATTTTTTTATTGACAATTAAGTTGTGTCAGTGAGGATTAATTCCGAAGGAGGTCAATTTAAGTTAACTATTAATTTGATCTTCAATGGGGTTGGACCATATGAAATTACAAACTCTGACAGCAGAGTTGCATAAAGTGACCTATATTCAATAAGGAGGATAACAAAGATAAACGCATTCAGCCTTCTAGAATATCTAGAAATTTTTCTGAAGTTTTCAGCAATTACATTTGACAACAATCAAGATGCAGCTAGTTTTCTGATCAAACACCTCATGCAACTGCTGAATTTTTAATCACTCACAATTTTCACAGCACCCAGAAATTATCTGTATACAGTGGGCTAAAGCGCCTGCCTTCTTTATGCTATTCAAAATGACTATAATAAGAATTTGTGATCGCCAAAAAATGGTTACTTTAATCAACTGCCTAGATATTAATTGTCAAAATATGGTGTTACCTCAGCTACAAAGGAGATTTGTTCATGTAGAGATCCCAAAAACGTAATTATGAAAAAATTCAGAAGCCCTTAGAGATTTGTACTGCACACGCAGAGTTTATGAGATACATTTTTAAAATAGGATTTGTATCCATTGTCTAGGATAGATAGTGCTTTAAAAATGTCTTGGTGGAGAGAAATTCTTTGTGGCTATAAATATTTTCGTGAAATTGGAAAATTGACTTTCCATTTTGAGGATCAGGTAAAATGTGGCTTTATAACAGCATAAGGAATATTAGGCAAGGAGAATGCCGCAAGGGCATTGAACTTGTTAGTTAACTTTCAGAAGGTGATCAATATCGTTTTATCTTTATTGAAGCTATTCTGCGTTTTAATCTGGATTGTACCAACGTCTTTGGTAGAAAATTCATGATAACTCAGTGAATCTTGAAGAGACGCTCAAGTGATTGCTGTTTTTAATCTAAATATCAAACTATATTAATGCCATTTCAAAAAACAGGAGCTAGCATACTTAGGTTTTGTCAGTAATTCTGAAGAATTACAAACACAGGAGCAAAAATAAGTAGTTAAATGGATTCAGTTTTAAAAGTGTTTGGGCACTTGTTTTTTCTTTTGGATAATCAGATCTTATAAAAGATATATAAAAGTCTTCACAAAGATATTAGGCACAGTTTTCTATTATTGAAGGATCTAAAAAAGAATTTCTATAGAATAAAAAAGTTCAAGACGCATTTGATAAGCTCTGAAAAGTATTTGACTTAATTCATTATTTTTAAAGTAATATTTTATTTGGCCATTTATTATATTAGTTTGATGCATCTCTTATGGTGATTGCTGCCAATACTTAAGTCAAGTAGACAAAATTAGGAATGTATACCAAGTGCTTATGTGAGACAGACTTCAAGCAATGCTAAGCAAAACTAGTTAGTTGCCAAACAATATGTATTGCTATAATATATGCATGAAAACAATTTTATGTCTACATTTAGGAATACACTTTAAAGGTATCATCAGCTATGATTCTTTGCGCTGATTGCATAATCTAAATGAATTAGAGGGAAAAATAGCCTAGTGAGATTTATAGTTGCATGCCTTTATTTTAAGATGAGCACCAAATGGGATTAAATAACCAGAATGGGATCAAATTGTCAAAGTTTGGCTGCTGTTTATGCTTCCATCATCAGTGCTGACAAACTATTTTGGAAAATAATTGTTAGGGACTCAAGGAAAAACCCCTGAGAAGTTCAAAATGCATAATTAAAGCTTATGAAAATGATTGCAATGGGGAATGGACAACTTTACAAAATAAATTGAAGTAAAGAAATATTTATTTATAACACTTTCTGAGTGGTTCAAATTAATACAAGTTGTTCTCAAGGTCATTGGTCATGACAGCCCAAGAAAAACTCTGAAAGATAACTACAAATATCACTACAGTGAATCATTGATATTATAATATTGGCAATGTTAACTCCTGCTTTTTCATATGCCAACAATACAAGATTATAAAAGCATGATGGGTTACTAGTTAGTACAACTTAAATTTTCGTAGCATAATGTCAAAATAGAGGTTATATGTCCACTCATTGTTAGCAACGGAGGAGCCAAATATATCTATGTAAAGAACAATCAACTGACTAGATGGGTTGAAACAAGAGCTCTGAGCTAAAATCAATCAACAAGTGCCCCTAAGTTCATCTTGGAGCAATTGATATATCAGCGTGAATGCTCTCAAGTAATAATTACTATCATTAGAATTGGTTTCTCTTTTTATATGATAAAAGACTTAATGAATCATGGGCATCAAGGGAGTAGTTTTCGTTCCATATTGACCAGAAAAAAACATACTAGTTGAGCTTGTAAACGAAACATCAACTGTAACGTTAAGGAAACTGATATTGAAGATCCCATCTAATCTTATTTTAGCTCAGTGACCTTTGCATACAATGTCAGGCATCATTTTATTATGGGAAAACCGCCTTGTGAGTTACTTTAAGGGTACTGAGAAGCCTTGATGCGAATTTTAAACTTGGCATTGTAACCCTTTGAGAATAAGCTTTGAGAAGTAATTATATTGACTAGAAAACATTATGGATGACCTGCAATCACGGGCTTATATACAAACTTCATAAAGAATTTACAGGCTAAAAAATAAAAAAGATGACAAAAATTGAACTTCAAAAACTTTAATTTCAATTGGCGTAACTTTCTGAGCAAATTCAACAAATTAAAGTTATCTAAAACTTAAGCCTAATTCCGCCAATTCACCCTCAATGTCATTGGATCCCCTTAAAGCTGCTCCAGTTTGGGACATTGGCAAAACGCCCAGCGTTTTCAATATGGTAAGAAAACGTGCTCAGACTGGGTCATCCAGTTCTACTAAATCCTTGGGATGATTTGTTACTACCTAGGATCTAAACCTCCACCTTACATGTTCCAAGGTGGTGCTTCTCAGCCCACTGGTGCTCCCGCAGAGAAATATGTGTTTTGGCCTTTGGTTCAAGTATGGGAAACTTTTCCCATACAATGATAAACAAATAATTAAACTAGCACAGAAAGTGATGGAACCTGCCAGTTTTATTAACTTACACTCATATAAGAGTATTTCAATATCAGCTTTACTTGAAAAGCTGACGCCACCCATTTGGTGACTGTGCCCCTGGTATTCCAGAGCACCCCTCTCCCAACCACTTGAACCCAGCTACCAGCTGACACCACTATGGTGTTTCAGATTAATAGTATACCCACCCACCAACCCCACGGTGCTACATCAGGATCTGATGGTTGGTTTATCTGCCTATGGCTCCAACCTTATACTTCAGTTTGTGGTCAAATGAATCCACACATATTTCAGGGCCTCAAGCATTTGTTAGAATCCACCCTAGTTCCCTATAAATTTCCAGTTAATTCCCACTCACTCTATTATCCCTACTGCCACTGATCATCCATTCTGGGCCTGCGTTAAAGGTGGACAAACTATCTATTTATCCTGGTTTGAACTGGATCACTTAAAATAAAAAGCCCATCCCTTTCGCTTCCACTGGCTCCATGCTCACATCCACTGGCGTTTAATCTGCTTCTGTCCCTGATACTATTTCTGCCTAAGGCACAATCCTTCCCCCTACCACAAACCCTAATGCTGCAGTAGTTCCTGCGCCAGAAAATCAGGCTCCTCCTCAGCCTAGAACCGCAACTCCCTCAGTCAATTAGGAAAAATCTTGGACTACAGTTCAGTCCCAAGATTCCTCCCATTTGCCGGCCAATTCCAACTTATGCCAATGCATAATCAAGACAAGAAGAACCATTGGGGCTTATTGGCTGAGATTATGAAATTGTGTAATTTTATAAAGCCATTGGTGCCCACATTAAGTGGTTCATCAATTCAAATATGACATAAAAACTCCCCTCATGTCTAAGCTCCTCATATGAACGCCAATCCGTTCTAAAGCGACCACCAGTTTGTTGTTGAAGCAGCTGCCACGCTAAATTGCCATCCCTATGCAAAACTGTCACCAAGCAGCGGTGATGCTCGAAGGAGGTATACTCATCCCAATATCCCCCAATTATCATCCATTTAGACAAGATTTCCATTGATACTTTAAAGAAGCCAAATTAGCTATCCAAAATGTTGCAGAGGTAGAACGGAAACCTAAGATCAAGATTACTACATCAATATTGCTGCTTTCAACAAACTCACTCCACCTACATTCAAGCGGGAAATCTTAAGCCCTTTAATTTGGCGCTATTTGTTTGGATGGTAATTAATATGAGAATTCACTCATCAGCACCCTCAAACTGCATACAGATGATGCCCTACGCCCTTGCTCTACGCATTAGCCCATGCTATGCTCTGGGATGAGGAAGCTGCCACCAAATATGAGACCCCAATCTTCCTTCCCCTTCCACTATGTTCAGATAAATGATTCTCTGCTTCTGACTTAGTTGAGTAAATTAATTTTGTTTATGTCAGCTTTGAGTGACTATTCATTTTTTTGCCCATTTTTTATTTTAGTTCAGTTTGCTCTTATGATCATCAGTAATGTTCATTCCTAGTTTGCTTACACCAAATAAATTAAAACTTGACCTGCCATCAAAAGTTTTTAATTGTTATAAAGTTGCATATTCAACACCCATGGGTGTTAAATATCAGTATATAAAACATGATGGGAAAATATTGAACATTTGACTCCCCTGGGAGAATTGACGCCTAGACCTAAGGAAGGGATTAATGAAGTCACATTGATTAACCATACAGAAGAATGATAGTTAATGAGGCTCAAGTCAATATTATGAAAATTCCTCTTGTACCATTTCAAGCTCAAGATAAGCTGAGATGAAATCCTGCTTAATTGAAATGAAGGATCATTGGTATGTCAGGCAATTAATACATTAGGTGACACATGAGGCAGTAAATTAAGATGAACCCACACAGGGTAATAATAAAAAATTTGCCCACTGATCAGCCTAAGTGATGCCAAGTCACATCCAACTTATTACATCTAAACTACCCTTTAGCCATATCAAGGATAAGCTACAAAGGCATTATAAAATCTGAAATTCATCGCCTGAACAAGAGCCTATCATAAGAATTTACAACTCTATTGGTTTTAATAATCCTTTTCCTTATGAGGTTTATATTGTTGAATGTAATATATAAAAGCTCCTATTTTATACTATAATAAAAGTATGCTTTAATTTTATAGCTCTATTCTTAGTACTTAACTTCAATAAGTTCCTTTTCTCTTACTTACCATAGGATAGGTACTATAGTTGACGGGCCTAAGCGTGACTTGGCACTCACCAAAAGAATATACTTGTCCAGAGTCTTAGACTGCTTCAAGTACTGACTGTCATGCTTCTTGAGAAAATTATTATTGAGCCCAAAAATGGAAGCCATCAGGATGATGCTCACTACAAGGGCTCAGCTAATGATTCATGATACCTTCACCTAATTGATCTGACCATGGAAGATAACCCAATTAAATATGCAACCTAGTGGGTGCAAAACAGAAATGAAGAAGATGAACAAATGGGAAGTTGGCTATCATCACATTTGAGAAAGTTAAGGAAACATAAGGGAAATTCCTGAATCTCTTCATCTATTATAATTTTTCAATAAAAGAATTTATGGACTTACTTTGTGGATTCATTAACCCAGGAGAAAGAGCCAGCATCAAAAGGGCATCCACCATGGACAGGTCTCTCATGCACCTATATTTTTATAATGTTCTCCAAGAGACATACATTTCAAGTAAAATCTATCTTATTATATAATGCGATTCAAACACCCAGTGCTTTATCATATTATGAAACTATTAAGAGTCCATAACAAAGAACTCCAACATAATATCAAATCCCAAGGGGCCTTATGAGTGTCCTGCTAACAGGTATAAGTTGCACCACATAGTATTGGGGCATCCTCTATCTGATTAAAGCAAACTGACCTATATCATTTAACTCAATAAACAAACTATGACTATTAATTCCAGTTTTACCATGTATGTTAAGGAAGCTATGAAGCTTTTTAAGAGGACATTATGGAGTCAAACGAAAATAACCAGAGATTAATTGACGCCATCGCCCAAGAGCTCCAAAGACAAGAAGACAAAGCTCATGTTGATATGGTGGCCCAAGCTTCTACTAGCTTTCATATTAAGGAGGACAGATCAAGCTCCTTGAGTCCTAGCTAGTGCAAGAACTATGACGAACTGATGAGTTAAAAGTCCATTTAACTTCCAAGCCTCAATAAGTATCAGCCAACATTATTTTCCGAGATGCCCATGTTGAGCAGGATCTGGCATCCCATGAAACTCAGATGTCTACCCATTCCATTGCTAAGCAGTTCAACAAATTTGGAAGCGACATGAGAGGAAAATCACCTAAGTGAGAAGACATTAATCGGTCTAACATTACCTCAACAAATCTGAGCAACGGTGTAATACTCTCACTGAAGAGCTTAAATACGAGACTGACAAGCCTTCTTAGAGCACATAATGTAAAGAGATGAAGGAGGACTTAAATTGACGCATTGGTGTATTGGAAGTTGATAAAAAATTCTTGCAAGTTTACCACTCATTTGCTCGCCAACAAATTCATAAACTGGATTTTTGCGCCAAGAACTTTGAAAATGATAAAGTCATTCTCAAAAGAAGAATTAATCTGCTGGATGTTACACCAAGAATTACTCTAAAGGAAATGAAGCAACATCTCAATTCTCTACAGGATCAATTATTCAACTTTTACATCAAGTTAAACAGAGTAACACAACTCTTCTCTTTTCACTCAGTGTAACTTTCTGAGCCAAATTACACGAATTTAAAAAAAAAATCGTATTCACCCATGGTAGTTTTTGCTCTGATGTCCTCGGATTTTCCACCAGCTGCTCCAGCATGGGGCAGCGGCGAAACTCCCCCCACCGTTTTCCATCCAGCAGGAAAACGTGCTAGGACTGGTTCACCAAGTCATTCCAAACCCATGGGATGATTTGTTCTGCCCAAGGACCTGGAAGCCCATCTTGCTCATACCCAAGCGGTACCATGCTGCCCCCTAGTGCTCCCCTGGAGCAACATGTGCTATGGCTTAAGGGTTGAATATGGGAAAATATTCCCATACCATGACCAAGCCATTATCAAAATGGCACAGGCGGTGATGATACCTGCCAGATTCATTAATTTCCGCCCCTACAAGGGGTATTTTGACCTCAGCTTCACCTACAAAGCTGATGCTGCCACTGCAACAACTGTACCCCTGGTATTCCAGGGCACCCCTCTCCCCACAACTCAGACTTGGCTCCCAGCGGACATCACTTTGGTGGTTCAGTTTGCTGGCCTGCCCACCCACCTCACCCCTTAAGTGCTCCACCAGGAGCTGATGGACGGTTTGGCATTTTTTGGCTCCAACCCCATCTTACAATTTGTGGTTTCAATTGGGGCCACACAACTTTCTGGGCCTCGGGAATTTTCCACAATAAGCCCTGAATTTAGTAAAATTGTGGGAGCAATTTTGCCACACACTTTGATTCCCTCAGCGCCCAACCATCCATTTTGGGCCCGCGTCGAGGGTGGGCAAATGATCTGTCCATCATGTTTTGAGTTAGACTACTTTAAACGCAAATTCCCCTACTCAACCACTTCAGATGGATCAGATGACTCATCCACCAACCTCCAATCTGATGCCCACCCTGTACAATTTCAGGTATGGTGCACAATCCTACCTCCTCCACCCCCAAAGCCTGTTGCTGCAGCTACACCTGCAGCCACCAATCAACCTCCTCCCCACCCAAATGCCATAAATAATTCATCCAATCAAACATTGGATTGGATCCCAGTTTGATCTCATGCATCCACAAATGAATTGAACAAACCTCAACCATACGCTGATTCCCCAATCCAATTCAACCAAAACCCATGGGAATTATTGAATGAAATTGATGAATCAGGTAACATTGTTGATGAACCATCACTGCAAGTCGAGCGGTTCTGTAATATAGAATGGGATGCAAAATTTCCGCCTCAGAAATATGCCCCACTACCTAACACCAAACCGTTCTACAGTGACCACCAGCTTGCAGTAGAAGCAGCTGCCACACCAGATTACGTCCACTCCGCAAAGCTGCCGCCAAGTCTGTGTCTGCGCTCACAGGAGGAATTCCACCTCATGTTATACCCAAAGATTATATGACACAAAGTAAGATCAATATAAAACTTTACACAAAAATGTCACTGAAGCCATCCAGAACGTGGTAACAGTAGCACGGAATCCAAAAGCAATAAAACCCAAATTAACATTGCCACATTCGTTAAACTCCCAGACGCCCGCCTGAAAGATGAAGACGCTTTGGCCAAATACATCATTGGCATTATGATGGCTGACATCTATTCAAAAGTTCCAGTCATCAAGAATATTGAGCCCCATACCGCCGATGCCCCCACACCCTAACTATCTGCCTTAACACGCACCCTACTCTGGGATGAGATGGATGCGGCTGAAGATGAGCCCCCCCAATCTCCCTACCCGTCCACCATGGAGGGATAGCAGTACTCGCTACCCACCTGGTTAAATATTTGTTAGGTATGATTTAATTGTTCCATCCATTTTGGGCGTTTTATTTTGAATCGTTATGTTTTATTTTTATGATATTTAGTTTTAGTTTGGTAATGTTTATACCCTGGTCGGCTTACCTCAGTTAAATAGAATAAACAGAGTGACACAAGTACAGAAATTAAATAATACAACTTTCTTGGAGACCACTTCACATGATTGGATGCCAAAACAGTTAAGCCTACTTTTAAGGACAGATTTACCCCTGGCGAAGGCCTTATTGCACTTTTCATCTATGTCTATAAGCTGCAATGGAAGTTGAGACTGATCATCAAAAGGTTAAGCATACTATATCTTGTTTATGATGTATGCCTCAAAAGGTTATAGTGCGTCATATGGATGATCTGCACACCTGGAGAGAAGTAAAGGAAGTTATCATCAAAGAATTCTGTTTAAACAAAGCCTGAGACTGAATAAACAGCCCTTTATGAGAATTGCGCTATGCTGAAATGAAACCCTGGCCAAATTTGTGTATTGCTTTTATATAAACGCACAAATGCTGTTGATATCGAAAATGCTTACATTAGGCAATGCTGTAGTCAATATTTTTGCTGGTTTACATAGTAACTCTGACCTACCCATGCACGTCACATCTGTCAAATGAACCTTCTATTTATCTTATACACTAAAAAGAACTTCTTGATGTAGTTATACACAAGCCATAGGTTTCCTGAAAGTCCTACATGAAACATGGATTGTATACCATAGAGGAGGCAAAGCGTAAGAAGGATGAGAAGCCCAAGTGTAACCAATGCAAGAGGAACAACCTACCAAAGGCATTTGTTTTAAGAAGAACCCTGTCCTTGCCAAGCAGAGAAAAGTTCTGTTAGCTTAGGGTCAGAACTTTAAAGCTGACTGATCCAAATTACCTGGAAAGCGAGAATTGCTGAACACTCATCTCGTATGCATTGAAAATAATTCCTTTGATGACTCTGAAGAATTTTATGAGGACACAAGCTGCTATATTTTAGGTACATTCAATGAGCTCACCATTATGGACAACTTAAACAAATATATTATGACGCCCAGGTCCTTAAAGGCACTTACTTATTCATGTTATCAGATGCCCCAGAATATTAGATATGGCTAGAAATTCCAATCAATGCTTGCCCTGTTGATCTGACTTAACTTAAGCATGCACAGTCTTTTGGAGATCAAGAGAAGTATCCTGAGAATGCACAAAAGCTCAATACAACGTTCCGCTTTAAGAGGTGTTAGACCTCCAGCCAAAGATTGGTGGAACGTTATCAAAGTGGAAGTGGTGATTCAGTAAGTCCAGTTCTGGCTACCTTAGATATAAACCCCAATTAGTGATGTTTCATTCCGTCTTATCAAGAATATAAAGCTCACCCCAAACCTTGAATACACCTAAGAGTATAGCACTGCCAGTTTGAAAAACACCAAGGTGATAGGTGCATATTCATCTCTACAAATTTAGTTTGGCAATCTAGTTTCCTAAATCCCACAGTTGCCCTGGACAATAGACAGTATGATATAATTATTATGACGAAATTTATGATCAAATACTGGGTGCCATAAATCAGAAAGAAGGATCTTTATAACTCTTTAACTATGAAGTTCCCTTGTATTGATAATAAAGAAACCATCAAGAAGTTTTACTCTTGTCTTGTTGAGTACTCTGTTTCCCTTTGATCTTTACAACATTTTACCTCTGGAATTATATGAAAAAATCTCCCCAATTCTGTAGACGCAGCAGAAGGGCTTTCCATTTTATGCTACAGAGGAGGTAAAATAAACCAGGAGAATAAAGATTATCTCCTACCAACATAACCCTGAGTATACCCCATGAACTTCTTGCTAGATATCACTAGTGTTAATGAAGTTTTTTTTTTTGACCAAGAATTTTACTAAAAGTTTAGCTTATAAGCGGCTTATTGAGCTATTATATGGAATTATAAAACAGTCAAGATATCTTACTCAAGAAACATTAAGAGATTGGAAAATGTCAATTACTTCCCTTTGATGAAATTGACAAGGTATATTTTATTGATACCCTGAATTTGGACTATCCGCTAATAAACATACTCTGTGCCATATCTCAAGTACAGATATCTGATAAGTTAAATTTAGGATGAGTTTGAGAAGCGAATAAACTACTTGAACACTATTAAGATACTTTTGCACTTCAGGTATCAACTATGGTCACATGAAAGACTGTGAACATAGTATCGATGTAAAGATTCAACCCCAATCCTTTTAAACCAATATAGGAAGTTGAAGGTAGAGGAGCAATAAATGAAGACGAAGATCAAGAAATTATTTTATTCTGGATTACTTGTACCTCCCAGAGTTCACGATTGTCCCCATTTGTACTTATAAAGAAAAATAATCATAATCACAGAATAATGATGGATTATGGGAAGCGCAACAGCTTCACTAAGAAGGACAAATATCTGATTCCACGAATTGATGATGCTCTGTCCTGACTCTCTGACTCAAATAGCTTGTCCATGATAGATCTCGCCAGTGGCTATTGGCTGATAGATTTATCTCCATAGGATAAGAAAAATGCGTATTGATATTCACTGAAGGATTATTTAACCTAACCACCTCCCTCATAGATTATGCAGCGCTTCCACCTCATTTCAATGGGCGATGGATCTATCATGAAAGAGCTTAAACTAAGATTTGTATTGTATACCTAGTTTACATAACTGTGTTTTTGATAAGCTTTACTGATCATCTGTGTCATCTTTGGTGTATATAATTTATTTCCGCTGAATGAGTTGCACGGGGTTTAGCCCACTGAGCAACAGCCAAACGATATGGAGATCGTAGGTCCTCCCAAATAAACTTAATAAACATATAAAATATGAGGCAATTGCCTCAGCTACGCTACTTTATTTAATATGATATAACCAGCAGACCCTCTCTGCTTTCATTTTCTACATACTTCTACTCTCTTCTTCTTTCTTCCTCTCTTTTCTTCTTCTAAAAACCTCCTCCACTTCTCTCTCCCACTCAAAATATTAACTCTTAGTATTCTTCAACGGATCTGACACATTTCGCTTAGTCAATCTCTATTTGCTATCTATTTAGAGTCCATTCAATCATTGAGGCTTCAATAGAATTTCCCCAATCACCAAACCCTAATTGATTTGATTGATTCACCTCGCATTGCTCTAACCTATTACTCGCCCTCAGAGCTCACTTCACATCTAAATTACAATCTGCCAGAACACTAGCTTATCATCCAGTCATATTGAAATCTTGACATTACCCCCCTTGACTGGACAATAAGCGCCTATTGCTTGTAGGGCTGAAGGAACTTTGCATGTACTTGGTTGATTATCTGACTACCCGCGGGTTCCTTAATGGTGTAGGCATCAGCCCCAGTCTTCTCAATGATCTCAAATGTTCCGCTCCATATACTGGTGAGCTTGTTCCTTCTTCCAAACCCATGTTGTTCATGAAACAGGACCGATTCCCCTACCCCGAACTGTGGAAGGCTGTTACAATTACCTTGGTCAGCTGCATGATCCCAAATTTTCTTGGCAAGATTAGTGGAATATGCCTCAGTTTGGAGTTAAATCAGCGTGTCTGTTAAGGCAGACAAATAGCAGTGGGGCTCGGCTCCACCAGTATCCTCCACACAGGAGTAAAGCAATGCACGCAGCACTGGATATCATCCATAGAGCAATTGGAATGGACTCTTACCAGTTGCTGAGTGATAGCTGATATTGTATGCGAAGACAGCAGTGGATAAAAGGGTGCTCCAGACCAATGGCCGCTCACTTACAAGCTTGCATAGATTATTTACCAAGGTCCTATTGACCCATTCCACCATACCGTTAGATTCAGGGTGGTAGGGGGTAGTTAAGACCACGCGGATTGCCATGAGCTTGTTCAACTTGGCAAATATATGTGATGTGAGATTGGTCCCATTGTCAATTAAAATAGATTGTGGACAACCATGGCGCTTTATGACACAATCCAGGATAACTTGGCAGTTGTGACAGCCCCCAAATCCTTGAATGCCCTTGCTTCCACCCATCTTGTCAAATGGTCAATGGCTACTATTATATATTTGGAGCGGTTTGCGCCAGTCAGCAGAGGGCCCACCACATCTAACAAAGCAGTATGCCATGTGAACTGAGGCTTGACTATCTGGTAGGTGGCCTTCTGGTAAAATGGTTTCTCCACTTGTGTGACGAATGAGGTCTCTCCACTTTGCTACAAAGCAGTTGGGCAAGAGGGCCCATGTGAGGGCCCATAGGCAAGAGAGGGCCACTGTGGTGAGGTCCCGCGTTTGTTGGCTTGTTGAGCAATTTAGGTATCTTTAGAACACTATGAGGATGATGCTCACACTGAGGAGGGCAGTTTGGCCTCCAGAGAGAGCATACAGAGAGGTGACAGCTCTGTCAAAATCTGAGGTTTGGTTCATGTTGATTCACTCAAAATCCAAGATTTTCCTTGAAATCTCAAATAAATTATTTTGAAATTTCAAGATTTTATTTTCGATTTTATAGTTTTTTATTGTATTTATTAGAAGACGAAGTTGTCTTAATTATCTTCGCTCAGTTTGTTTTATATTAGGGAATGGGGAATATGGTGAAATTGGACCCCACAGAGTCCGCGGGTGGTGGACTATCTGTGGGCCTACTTCGAGAATCTCAGTCTCTGATATTCTTGTCTAGGCCTGTTCTAGACCATCCGTCAAGTACCCGTGGCATTATGGAAACTCTTTCGCATATATTTCTGTTCGTTGAGGAAAAATCAGAGCTCATCTCCACCTTATCACTAAAATTCCCATTTTTGGGATAATTTGGCCTGGCAGCCCCTGATTCGCTGGGCTGCCCTTCGCCATGGCTCTTGATAATTTTGATGAGTGGTAGATTTGGCTTGGCAACTCCTAATTCATTGAGCTGTCTGATGCTGTCATTTCCTTTTCTGGAGTTATTTGGCTTAGCAGCTTCTTATTTGTTGAGCTGCCAAATGCTGACATTTCCTCTTTTAGTGTTATTTGTCTTGGCAGCTCCTAATTCGTTGAGCTGCCAAATGCTGACATTTCCTTTTTTAGTATTATTCAGCATGGCAGCTCCTGATTCGCTGAGCTGCCTGATGACATGATTCATGCCACTTCCGTTTTTGGCATAATTTGGCTTGGCAGCCCCTGATTCGCTGGGCTGCTCTTTGCCATCACCAATTGCTACACATGAGGCCTCAGAATTTGGGGAGGCGGCCTCTGATTAGCCCATTCAACATTTACATCAACTTTTGCCGCCTTTGCCTTGAGGTTTTGTAAGTTTTGTGGCATCTGATTCATCAGAATGCCATTTCCGAGGGTCATTGCCCTTGAGCTCAATGTTTTTATATATATTTAGTGCGACACTATTAGTCATGATCCCCACCTTAGGGGGGTCGGGGCTATGTGGCAGTCAGAAAGCGCCTTGACCATCACATCACCCCCCTCAGAGGAGAGCCCCCTGCACCACCAGTATTCCTCCACCTTCTGGGGACAGTTGCACAGTCAGTGGCTGTTTGCCAGGAGGATTCTTCTATTGATTAGCCGACCCATTTCTACAAGTACCATCACTTTTTGCGAGTGATCTTGGTGTCTAGATCTCCTCCACCTGATATTCAGCCTCCCCTGGGTTGTCCGACTGGACCAGCTCTGGTTTTGTTGGTATAGGTCCTTCATACTTCCTAGGCTGCAAAACATGTAAAACTGGGTGTGTGCGCAATCCTTCTGGGAATTCCAATTTGTACGCCACCTCATTCACCTGTCAGATGACCTTGTAGGTCCCAGGTTGAATGGTCCAAACTTCCTACACTTTCCTGGGGGTGCTTAGTGCTTTGCATTTATTAATACATAGTCACCATCTTTGAGGGGTGGAGCCTCTGAGCGATGCGCATCCACCTTCCTCTTCTGAGCCTCTGTCACCTTCTCCAGGTTGGCTCTCAAAATCTCGAAAATTTCCTTTATTCTGGCCACTAACTCATCCGCCACAGGGTTTGTTTCCCCTGCGTGTCCCTCCATTGTCTGAGGGTGATACCCGTGGTTCACAAAAAAAGGGTGACATCCCAGTCAATGAATGCCCCATGTTGTTGTACACAAACTGTGCAATCCTCAGCCAAATGACCCTATGATCATGTCGTGTGGTGAGGTAGCACCGTAGGTACTGTTCCAGGGTCTGGTTGACCTCCCCGTCTGGCCATCCAACTGGGGGTGGTAGGCAGAGGAACGGCAAGGTTTAATTTTTAAATTTTCCAGGAGGTGATCCCAAAACCTGGAGATGAACTGCAGGCCCCTGTCTGAGATGATCTCATCTAGGAGTCCATGTCAAGCAAAGACCTCCCTCATGAAGATTTCAGCCATGTCCTTCACCGTGACCTTAGAGGTGCAGGGGAAGAACTCAGCATACTTTGTTAGACGGTCCACCACCACCATGACCACATTGTAGCCCTCCAATTTAGGAAGCCCGGTGATAAAATCCATTCTCAGGGAGGTCCATGGCATTCAGGCGATCTACAGTGGCTTGAGCTTCCCAGCGGGTTTGTTTTGGGATGGCTTTGATCAGGCGCAGGTAAGGCAGCGCGCGGTATACCCTCTCACTGTTCCAGCTAGGCCTGTCCAGGAGTAGTTTCAGCTTATTGACTCGATCATTTTTTCCCACCCCTGGGTGTCCCGCCAGGGGGTGGTCATGGCATAGCTCCATTACCTCGGCTTGAAGCTTGAGCGTCAGGACCCATAGGCGGTCGTGGTGCAGGATGAGGCCTCCCTCTTTCCTGAAATTCTGGTAGCCTTCGATGGGGTCCCCTCCCTCTAGCTCTCTCCTGACTGTTTCTCCAAATTTGGTGCATCATTGGGCTGTCCGGATTATCTCTTTTAGGTCAGCGCTTTCCTCCTGTATCAATGCAAACAGCTGGGGAGGGAGCATCGTGGCTGTGTTGAACTCGTCTAGCTCCTCCTTCACAAAGGACATTTTTGGGTCCCAGCTGAGTAGGTCTGGGAGTAGGTTGCTCTCCCAGGCTTATATTCTATTTTGAAATCATACTGAAATAGATCCAGGTGCCAGCGAACTTGTCGTTGGTTCATCCTATGGGGGCTCTTGTGGAACTCCAAGGCCCTGTGATCAGTTCATATCATGAATGGATGGCGCGTGTACAACAGATGATGATGCCACTCATCCAGTGCCGCGACAATTGCCAGGAGTTCCTTGTCATAGACAGGGTAGTTGGTTTTCGCTGGTAGCATCTTCCTGCTGAAGTAGCATACTGGGTGGTCCAAACCATCCTCCCCTGCCTGCAGTAGGACTGCCCCAATGGCAAAATTCGACGCATCTGTCTCTACTATGAACGGGCGATTGGCATCTGGGTGCACTAGGACTGGCGCTGTGAGGAAGCCTCCTTGATGGCCTGGAACGCCCTCTCCTCTTCCTCCCCCATTTGAAAGGGACTTGCCCGGTCAACTGTGTAAGTGGGGTGGCTGTTTCTGAGAGGTCCTTGGTGAATCTCCTCAGGAAATTCACCGCACCTAAGAAACTGCGCACACCTGTCTTGTCCGTTGGCGCTGCCCATTCCTTCACTGCCATCAGCTTGTCTGGGCAGAAGGATGTCCCCTTTTCAAATACAACGTTTCCTAGGAAAGACACTGAGCCCTTTTAGAACTCGCATTTGGAGGGCTTTAGACGCAGGTTGGCCTTGTCCAGTGCACTGAGGACCCTCTTGAAGTCCTCTGTGTACATCTCGCGAGACTTGGAGAACACCAAGCTGTCACCCATGTATGCGACGCAGCATCTCCCGATCAAGTCGCCCAGGGCATGGACAATGGTCCTTTGGAAATCGGCAGGGGCGTTCTTGAGTCCAAATGGCATAACCCTGTATTCATATACCCCTAGGTGGCACTTGAATTCCGTGTACTGTTGGTGCTCTGGTACAACTGGCACTTGGTTGAAAGCGTCAACCAGGTCTTACTTAGTGAAACCCTGACTCCCAGCGATCATATATGAAATGCTCACCATCAGCGGGATGGGGTAAGGTCCATTTCCGTTATGGCATTTATGCGGCGATAGTCCACACAGGGGCGGAGCTCGCCATTGGCCTTAGGGACCAGGAGGATGGGAGATACCACAGGAGATTTTGAGGGCACTATCATCCCTCGCTCCAACATATCCTTTACGTACTGGTCTAGGGCTTCCTTTGCTCTGGGGTTCAGGAGGTACACCGGGCTTCCTTTTGAGAGCTCAGCATCCCCTTTGAACTTGAACGAGAATGCAAAGGGGCCCTGTGGATCGCAGGGGGAGGCGTCGCTCTTCTGGAACAGGTGCTCATAGTCTCTGAATTCCTCCGGTATATGTACCTTCTCCGCCCCTAAGTGCACAGGGTTCACACCAGGCCTGCTTCTGCCACAGGTAAAGAATTCTAACAACAGGGGCTCCTGTTCTTTGGGGTGAAGCATCACCTAGACCTCCTCCAAATCGAAGTGTGGGGAGTACTTATGCCACCATTTCATGCCCAGAACGATGGGGTGGGGCAGGTTCTGGATGGCGCAAAAGTCTTCACAGAAATGGCGGATTTCCTGTTGGAGCTTGATCTTGGACTCAACCTCCCAGCATTCTGATGACTTGGAGGTGTCCGCAAGGGTCATGGTACCCTTTTCTCGCATTTTTACTCTTAATTTCTTGGCTAGCTCTCGGTCCATGTATTTTTCTTTGGCCCCAGTATCCACTAAAGCCCACAGTTTTTCTAACTTGGCCCCTTTCTTTTTCTTCTTTCACTACAAAGTAAACGGAATAAACAGGGAAGAGGAACTGTTTTCTTTATTAAGCAACGAGATGTGGGCAGGGGTCGGGCGAAAGTTGTAAGTGGGGCCGTCCAGGCTGCTGGGAGCAGTGGGTGCAGGAGCTGCAAGGCGTGGGGCATTCTCCCCGAGGCCCCCCTGCTCCTGTTGCCCCAAATGGCTT
Source organism: Massospora cicadina (assembly GCA_022478985.1). Lineage (NCBI taxonomy): Eukaryota > Fungi > Entomophthoromycota > Entomophthoromycetes > Entomophthorales > Entomophthoraceae > Massospora > Massospora cicadina. The sequence continues at coordinate 28,341 of JAKSZP010007005.1, read as the reverse complement.
GATATGGGCTCTGACTCCGCGCGTCATCCGCGGTATCTATTGTGATTCCCAGGCACAGGGGCCCTAGCTTGGGCCAAGGCTAGCTGGTTTTTTACCTGGAAAGCAACAGTGACCTCTCCTTTCAAGGTTGCCCTCAGGCGGGTGGTGGCCATAGCTGTGAGATGTCTGGGCGAAGGTTCTGTCTGAACATCCGTGCGAGCTGGGAGGGAGACACTTTGGCGGCTTTGGCTAGGGGTTGGAACAATCGAGTATACTCTTTGACAGCCATTTTCCCTTGGCTGAGAGCCAAGAGCGCAGACCAGGCGGCATCCTGAGAGTCGTTTGGGGTGGCGGCTCTTTCCACAAGGTGGAGGCAGTCCTCCAGAGTAGCAGGAAGGGCAGCTAAGTCTCCAATAGGTCGGTAAGCCAGATTGACAGGTTCTTTGGTAGGTTCACTATCACCTGGGCAATCTGGAGGGATGCGGCCATTGTACCCCCAGAGGCTGCTGTAAGGCGGGCCTGTAATCTAATGCGGGAGAAGGTACTGTGCATAACACTCAACTCCTCTGGGGTCAATGCTTGTCTAAACTTGGATGTGCATCAACGTGTTGGACATAAGCGATTGAATTCCCTCAAGATGGGAGGAGAAGAGAGGCTTCCCTCAGCAGGAACAGGATGGAGAAGATGACCATCATGAGAGTGGTAGTGTGCTCATACCAGGCAGGTAGGGCTCTTCCATGTGTTTCCCCATCCTATCCCATAAAAGGAAGATGAGGTTGAATGAACTTCGTCTAATGTGATGAACAGGGTCTCTCCACATTGCCACAAAGCAGTTGGGCAAGAGGGCCCATGTGAGGGCCACTGTGGTGAGGTCCCGCGTTTGTTGGCTTGTTGAGCAATTTAGGTATCTTTAGAACACTATGAGGATGATGCTCACACTGAGGAGGGCAGTTTGGCCTCCAGAGAGAGCATACAGAGAGGTGACAGCTCTGTCAAAATCTGAGGTTTGGTTCATGTTGATTCACTCAAAATCCAAGATTTTCCTTGAAATCTCAAATAAATTATTTTGAAATTTCAAGATTTTATTTTCGATTTTATAGTTTTTTATTGTATTTATTAGAAGACGAAGTTGTCTTAAATATCTTCGCTCAGTTTGTTTTATATTAGGGAATGGGGAATATGGTGAAATTGGACCCCACAGAGTCCGCGGGTGGTGGACTATCTGTGGGCCTACTTTGAGAATCTCAGTCTCCAATATTCTCATCTAGGCCCATTCTAGACCATCCGTCAAGTACCCGTGGCATTATGGAAACTTTTTCGCATATATTTCTGTTTGTCAAGGACGAATCAGAGCTCATCTCCAACTTATAACTAAAATTCCCATTTTTGGGATAATTTGGCCTGGCAGCCCCTGATTCGCTGGGCTGCCCTTCGCCATGGCTCTTGATAATTTTGATGAGTGGTAGATTTGGCTTGGCAGCTCCTGATTTGTTGAGCTGACCAATGCCATCATTTCCTTTTCTGGAGTTATTTGGCTTAGCAGCTCCTGATTTGTCAAGCTGCCAGATGCTGACATTTCCTTTTTTAGTGTTAAGTGGCATGGCAGCTCCTGATTTTATGAGCTGCCCAATGCTGTGATTCATGCCACTTCCATCTTTGGCATGATTTGGCTTGGCAACCCCTAATTTGCTGGGCTGCTCTTTGCCATCGCCAATTGCTACACATGAGGCCTCAGAATTTGGGGAGGCGGCCTCTGATTGGCCCGGTCAACATTTATGTCAACTTTTACTGCCTTTGCCTCGAGGTTTTGTAAGTTTTGTGGCATCTGATTCATCAGAATGCCATTTCTGAGGGTCGTTGCCCTCGAGCCCAATGTTTTTATGTATATTTAGTGCAACACTATTAGCTGTGATCCCCACCTTAGGGGGTCAGGGCTATGTGGCAGTCAGGCAGCGCCTTGACTGTCACAACTTGGCACTGATGGCAACAACCAACCATCTCAAGCACATCATAGTGCATACTCTTCCAATAGTAGCGGGGTCGCAAGATCTCCAGTGTCTTTCTCAACCCTCCATGACCTACCGCTCTATGAGCATCCATAATTATCGCAGGCCTGGCAGAGGGTTTTTGGGAAACTCAGTATTGATTCCCAAATCTTCTTATATAATTCTCCATTACGCAAGAAGGTATCCTTCCTAAGCCCATCTAACACTTTGATCACAGGCAGCGGCTCATCATATTGATTGCCCACAATCATCTTTTTGTACATTATGTCCGCCACATCCGCTGTAATGGCAACTGTATTAATTGGGAAAGACTGTCCACATTCTGATGCTTCACCCCTGGACAATGCACGATCTCAAAATAATACGCTTGGAGCTTCAAAGCCCATTGTGCGATCCACCCTTCAGGTTCCCACAGATTCTATAGCCAGCGCAGGAAGGCATGATCCGTTACCAATTTTGAACTTTAACCCACGGAGGTAGACCCAGAATTGTTTATATGCATAAATTACTGCTAAACACTTCCAATTAGTCATGATGTAATTCCATTCAGAGCCGGTTAAACTGAAGCTACAATATGCAATGGGGTGCTCCACATATCATCATCATCTTTATGGGATAACACAGCCCCTACAGTGGAAAGCGAAGCGTCCATTTGCACAATAAGCTCTTTTTTGAAATTGGGGTATTGCAAAACAGGCGCGCTAGCCAACGCGGTCCATAATACCTCAAAAGCAGTTTGACATCGATCCATCCATATGAAAGTAGCGTTTTTCTTATTTAGCTCAAAGAGTGGAGCCCTGATACAGCTGAAGTTGGGAATGGACCGCTGGTAGTAACCAACCATCCCCAAGAACACCTGGATATCCCGCTTATTGCTTAGCCAAGTCATTTTGTGGATGGCTTCCACCTTGGCTAGCTGAGGACTAAGCCCTTTTGAGTCTACCACAAAGCCCAGGTATTCCAACTGTTCCTTGAAAAAGTGGCACTTCTAGGGCTTAATCTTAATATTAGCATCAGCAAGGCGGCGGTACACTTGATCCAAGTGTCCAAGGTGCTCTGTAGACATCCGCAAAGACAAATTGATATCGTCAAGGTAGACAAGAACGCAAGACAGCTTTGGGTCACCCAAAATAGTGTCCATAGCCCGCTGGAACGTAGCAGGGGCATTGCACAAACCCTGTGGCATACATGTAGGCTGGAACAATCCTTTTGAGGTGATTACAACGCAATTTTCTTGTTCTGCCGCTGGAAACTCTATCTGCCAGTACCTCAGTATCAAGTCCATAACAGAGAAATACTTGGCCCCGCCTAACCAATCTAAAGCATCATCGATTTGTGGAAGAGGGTATGAATCTTTTTTGTAATGAAGTTAAGCTTCTAGTGACCAATTACTATTTGATTGGAGCCATCTTTCTTTCTGACAATTAGCACTGGGGATGCCCAGGGACTCTATGACGGCTCCAACATTCCCTGTTCCACCAATGTATCTATTTCTGCAGATACAACATCTTCCACCACTTTCAAGAGACGGATAGGTCATGACCTGATAGGGGGTGGTCTCCTGTGTCCACCCAATGCACAACCCCACAAGCGCAACCCAAGTCATGATCGTCAGTTGCAAAATGCTGTGATACTTTTTGAACATATCCATCACCCTGTCCTTCTGATCCTCTGATAGACCAATTAGCGCCTCCCACGGAGTAACAGTCATTATGCCAAAGGTGGTTTTTAAAGGCAAGCTGAGACCTTTCCAAGAACCAAAGTCATGTATCTGATGGACCTCATAAAGAGGAATCAGGTGCAGGTAAGCCACCACTTGGTGCCGCTGAACCTTCATCACCTCCTTCTGAAGATTTGCTACCAACACCTTCACTTCCCCCTGCCCTGGTAACAGTAACCCAGGAGCCACATGAGGTTCAAGCTGCAATTGTTGATAAGGCCCCTCAACCTCTCTGTACAACCCTCCTGGTATATCAATTTCAAGCTCTGTCGCAATTATGACCTGATGCCCAGAAGGGATAGTCAAAGCATTCGTAGCTTGTAGTGGAATCCCTTTGTACTCATAAATCTGGTTTGGAAATATTTGGGTCCTCCGCTTCATCTGTCAATATCTTACAAGAATCACACTGTCGCTATAGGCGAGATTAATTTGACCAGAACGGATTTGGTCATCTGGGACTCAGCTGGAAGTAAAATAGATGGGGATCCGTTGTCCCAGGATACTGTTGGTTTCATCTGCCATATTAACCACAGCCCCAAAGTGATGCATAAATGCGGCGCCCATCAACATGTCATAGTGGTCATTAAGCAACACCACAGCTGGAGCGGATGCACCTGCTGACCCAAACCTCAAAGGCAATGAGCTATATGCGCCTTCTGACACAGTACTCTGTGCCCTCGCAGTCCCATATAGTACTCGGTGGTCCACATCTGGCTTCAGCGGAAGCTAAGCTACAAGCTTGGTGAATATCATATTGGCAGGAGCACCTGTATCAATGATTGCCCAAATTTTGGTATTCTGTACAAATATGTCACAATATGTACATTCTGAATAAGAAGAACCCTTGGTGTTTTTAACATAAACATCAAAGGGCGATTGATTATCCAGAAAAGTGAGCATACTGGCTTCAACATGAGGATAATCCCTGGGATATCTTTTCTATAGGAATCGCCACCTCCACCCCCTCCAAAGCTGAGACATATGCGTAGGTTTCACCATTGACTGTAACATTCCGCTCAAGATTTGCCAGGCGTACGACTTATGCACACCTCAGCGGAGCCCCATGTCCATATTTTTGGGGTCTCTCCCTTGGCTTGAGACCTAAAGGTGGTAAGGGATCTGTTGATATAGTAAATCCTCAGAGTGTGCCCCAGGGCTGATACAAAGTGACTTATGGAAAGCATCTGGGACAATTAAAATTGAATCAGCGGAAGTAGAGAATCCTGTCTCTACTACTCTCGCCCTTTTCCCTGTTCATTTGGGACAATGGTTACTGCATGGACCTTTGAGTTGTCCTGACAACTAACCGCATAATGGCCTATTTGTCCACACATGAGAAACAAGCTTTTGAGACTGACACTCGTCTCTGTATCACCCCAGAAGGTCTAAATCTACTATTAATCCACGGGTTATTATGGGCCCAAGAAGAAGCAGATTGATCATACCAGGTATGGAAAGGACCTGCGCATGAGTTAAGTGACCAAGGATTAAACCATGGATTGCCCCCATATTGTTGGGATCCTTCATTTATCTGAATTTTAGTGTCAGATGCAGGATCTTTCCGCTCCACGTTTGGAGCACTAAAAGTGATGGATAGACGGCGTAAATGATGGATGATTTTGAGTAACTCTGCATCCTCCTGAAGAGTGTATATCATAGCATTATGTAATTCGCGATAGGACCTGATAGCCGCCATCATTGATATGCCCACCTCCTCATTAGATAAGACATTCGCACCCAACAACACATGAGCCTCATTAGTGAACTGCTCCACAAACTGTACTAAGGACTTATCTTTTGAAAAGATATTATTAAAAAATCCGCCTTGCGCTGAGCCATTTTTGCTTTGCCCCCAAACAGGCGGATTACAGTCTCATTCACCTCTTGGTAAGCTACAGTACTATTTTCAAGATAACATGTAACTTGATCAGCGCTTGAAACATCCAACATTGATAAAAACAGTTGAGCTTTTCGCTGATTGGAAACCCCTTCTATGGCAAACTCAAAACGTTTGAAAAACCCTTGTATGTTACCATCACGGTTAAATGAAGGCAGCCTGTTACTACAGAATTCTTTTCATTAACGACTTTTTTAATTTATACACTGCACAGTTTAGATACTCCGTCGTGCTGCTCAAGAGGTTGGAAAGTTGGTTGTTGTGGTCACCTACCAAGTGCAGTTGGCGGATGACATGATCAAGCTCTCAGTAATATGTTTATTCTCCTGAAAAAAGCTCTTTCTGCCCCGGAGTAAGGTATCCAAAACAAGCTTTAGCTCCTCATATTAAGACAATTTGATAACCGAGGGTAGTACCTCATCAAAGCGAGCTGGTTGCTCCATAGGTGCAATGATGAAGGTGTTATTAGTTGATCAATGGGCCCCCTGTAGTGAGCACCACTGTTAACTTTTGGCAGATTTGACTTGTTTCCGCTGGACAAGTTGCACCGGGTTTAGCCCACTGAGCAACAGCCAAACAATATGGAGATCGTTGGTCCTCCCAAATAAACTTAATAAACTGATATAAAATATGAGGCAATCGCCTCAGCTACGCTACTTTATTTAATATGATATCATCAGCAGACCTTCTCTGCTTTCACTTCCTACTTACTCCTACTTTCTTCTTATTTCTTCCTCTCTTTCTTTCTCTTGAAAAACTTCTACATTTCTCTCTCCCACTCAACTCTTAACTCTCAGTATTTTTCAATGGATTTGACACATTTCGCTTAGTCAATCTCTATTTGCTATTAATGTAGAGTCCATTCGATCATTGAAGCTTTAATGGAATTTCCTCAATTACCAAAAACTAATTGATTTGATTAATTCACCTCGCATTGCTCTAACCTATTACTCGCCCTCAGAGCTCACTTTATATCTAAATCACGATCTGCCAGAAAACTAGATTATCGTCCAGTTATATTAAAATCTTGAGAATCTGGATTACCTCAAGTCAGATTTTTAATGGCTAAGAGAGAATCAAATCAAGCTAAAGCCTGCAAAGTGTACTGTCTTCCAGCAGGAAAGGTAATTTTAAGACATGATCTATCAAAGGAAGGTATTCAGACCTTGTACAGAAAGATTGAAGAAATCTTCAAGATGTCTGAGGCAAAGAACCTCTGAAATATACAGGTATTCTTAGGAATGAGGGGATATTGGCATCAATTATTACTTGACTTTGCTCAACTCGCTGAACCTCTTGTCCGTTTTCTTGCCAAAAACACCCCTTTCATATGAGGGTAGAGTAAAAAACAGCATTTGAGTCAATGAAAGATTTGTTAGAATATACCAAAGTCAGATATCAGAACATTAAACATAATGTTAAGAAAATTGACCATTAAACTCCTACAACAGAATTGATGCCTGACCCAAGAAGCGGTCAAGAATCTACCTCAGTTAATCTTACAGAAAAATAATATCAGTGAGGCTCAAACCAGTACTAGGAATATTCCATCAAATCAATTTTATCTAAGATAATCAATATGAAATCCTGCCTAATCAAAATGATGGGTCATTAAATCTCAAGCGACTATCACTCAAGGCGAGACCCAAGGCATAATATTAAGAAAAGCCTAAAAGGTAAGAATCAAAAATCTGACCTACATTTCACCTAAGTAATACAAAATCTCATTCAGCGATGTACATTTAACCTACATTTCTGCCCTATCAATAAATTATGTTACAAAGTCATTATACCATCTGTAATGCATCGCCTGACCAAGAGCCTCCCATCTAGATTTCCCCTCTATTTTATTAATTCTTTTTTGGGGTTTATATTGTTGTATGTGACATACAAAACTATTCTATAAAACACGAATCTCAAGACATTAATTATATATCTCGTTTTGATACATGACTATAATAAGTGCATTTTGCCACACTTACCATAGGATGAATTCTATAACTAACAGTATCGTTGGAATTTTAACCAGATGAAATCCTCCAATGATTATTCGTTATTTGGGATGAATTGGACAATCCTGGTGGAATGGATTATTGACTGAATTTTGTATGATTTAATGTGATTGCTGGTTAGTTGTACCCCAATTTGGGTTGAAATGAAATTAGTATTCTGCTGAGTTTGCAAGTAGGTTTGAGTTGTGCCAATTAATGGCCTTAAATTAGTATAAGTATCACTGGCAACTAATAGCCATAGAAGATAATTAGTATCAGTCAGCAGAATCAGTGTTTGACGCCAACTGCCATTTGTGGACCATTGTGGGATTTTCAGCAGAGAGCCAATGTATTCACATCAATTGTTCATCTATGAATTCGCTGCTTGATAATCTAATGTTGGCAGATCCAACAATTATGAGTTTGAGGTGGCCAAGGTTGTTTCCGATGCCTCATTTAGTATAATCAATTATCATATGAATAAGGCAATTCCTAATCAATTGACTAAGATAAGTCAAGAAGAGATGTCAGCGAGATGCTGAGATATTCTGAGTCAAAGTGAGCGACCAAAGTTGTTTCTGGCGCATTATTATCAACTTGTAGGTTGAATACAAATTTAATGTTTATTTAGATTAATTTTTATATGGCTCACTGGTGACTTAAAGCTGAGGATGAGCCAAAACTAATTTGGACATTGGGAAGGATGGAGCAAGATGGTCGATGCCAGGGAAGAGAATAGCGCAATAGTAGAATAAGAAGAGTAGCTGGCTGGAAAGGACCAGCGGAAGAGCTCATAGGTCGGCAATGGGCGAAGTAGCCCTTTTGTAAATAGTATAAATACCTGGCACTTCCCTTTCAATAAACATCTCCATTTGCCTATTCTACCTTTTGTTATAAGTTTTTAATTTATTATGTTAGTTAGGATTTAGGCTGGGGGAACCCAAATGGCACGGGTGACATGCCAAGGGGTTAGCCAGCGCTGCTGGCACATTGCCTAAGGCGAAATGGCAAGGGCTAGCCAGTCTTCATAATGGTTGGCCTGCCAACTAGCAGTGCCCAGGGTTGATTTTCTGACAAGTATATAAGCGCTGACTTGTCACCCTTAGAATTATTAATTTTCTTTTCATGCATATTAGAAAGCTACAAGTATTGACTGTTGAACTTTGTGGGCATAGCACCATTTAAAACAAAAACATAAGTAAACAGACCGAGGATTACTACAGGGACTCAGCCAATGCTCACCAATACCTGAACCTAATTGATCACACCATGGAAAATAACCTGATTGATAGTGTCACCTGCTGGGTGCACAACAGAAATGGGAAGAAGATGACCAAATGGGAAGTCTTATCATTTTCATATATAAAAAATTCAAGAAATTCCTATGAGATTAATTAATCTTACCGTCTAAAATTGCTTTACAACGAAGGAGTTTTAGACTTAATTTACGTTCACTAATTCAGGATAAAGAGCCAGCTGAGGAAGGGAATCCAACACGGATAGGACTCTCATGAACCATTATAAATCCAGTGCTCTCCTAGAGAGCTATGGATTAAATGCAAATCTATCTCACTATATCATGCAATTTGTACACCCTGCGCTCTATCATTTCTTGCATTTACTAGGAGTCCATAACAAATAACTCCAACATCAAATCAATACTCAAGGCCCTTACAAGAGGTCTACTAACAGGTATATAATTTAGAATCACAAAGGATAGGTAACATCCGCCCTTTGATAAAAGCAAAAATGTTCTTATATCATTCAACACCATACCCAAATGGGGACTATTGATTCTAGTGTTATCAAGTATGCAGAGAAAGCTATGAAGCCTCTCTGAAAGGACATGTAGAGTCATATAAAAATACCAAAAGACTACTTGACACTTTTTATTAAGAGCTCTGAAGACGAGATATTGAAGCCCATGGCAAAGGCAGCTCAAGCTTGTACTAGTTACCATCAAGAGTAATAACAGATCACCCTCCTCAAGTCCCAGCTAATGCAAGCCCTATGACGGATTGATGAGCTGGAGGCCCATCGAAGCTATGAAACTTCATCTTTATCTCAATGTATATTTTCCCAGGTGGCCCATGTTGAGCAGGATCTGGCATCACATATGACTCAGGCATCTACTCTCTCCATTACCTAGTGACTTGAAAAAAATAATAGAGAAATATGAGATGAAAAGCACACTAATTAAGAAGACATTAATCAAGTCAACCATCTACTCAAAAAAGCTGAGCAACACTAGAACACTCTTACAGAAGATCTGAAAGCCAAGAATGACAAGGCTCCTCATAGAACTGAATGCAAAGAGATGAAGGAGGACTTGAACTAGCGCATTGGAGTTTTGGAGAATGAGAACAAGCTTTTAAAAACTTACTTCTTATCCACTTGCCAACTAATTTATAGTCTGGACATCTGCATTAAGAACTTGTAAAATGATAAAGTCATTCTCAAAAAAAGAATTATTCCGCTGGATGTTACACAAAGACTTACCCTGGAGGAAATGGAGCATCATCTAAATCCCCAACAGGATCAATTACATCAACTTGCGCACCAAGTCAAACAGAGCGACACATGTACCTGAATTATTGAATCTTAAACTCCAAGAGTAGACGTCATTATAGGAGTAGAGTCACTACCTTCAAGCCTACATTCAAGGAAAAGTTTACTCCTGGTGAAGTAGTATCGCATCTTTCCTCTATATCTATAAAGCCATGATGGAAGGTGTGAATGATCATCAAAAAGTAAAGCATATTTTATCATGTTTAAGATATATGTCTCAAAAGATTATGGTGCCTCAAATGGATGACCTGCACACCTGGAGAGAAGTGAAGGAAGCGCTCAACAAAGATTTTAGGTCTAAGCAAAGCCTGAGTATGAAGAAACATCCCTTGGAGAATCCTTTATGCCATAATGAAACCCTTTCCAAATTTGCTGATCACTTTTAAATTAAGGCACAAATGCTACAGACATCAAAAATGCTTACATTGGACAACAATGTAGCCAATATCGTTGCTTGTCTACATATTAACCCTGACCTACTCATGTACGTCACATCTGCCAAATAAAGCTTCAAATTTATCTTAGACACTAAAAAGCACTTCTTGATGTAAATTATACACAAGTAATAGGCTTCCTGAAAGTCCTAGATGAAACCTGAAGTGTATAAAATGGAGGAAGCGAAGTGTCATGAAAATGGCAGAAGAAGTTTATACCAGCCTGCCAGTTGCAATGAGTAAGCACCCAAAAAGCAAGAAAGAATGTCAGAGGCATTGCCACATTTATGACGTTGTATGGAGCCGGGCATTGGGAGACTATAAACCATTGGTGTAGGGCTATAGTGAACAGCAACCTGAGAACAAACCAAATGGAGACAACCCCAGACACTAGTGGCCTTGTTTCAGGGGATGATACCACAGGTATATTTTCTATAAGGTCACCGGTGGGTGGGTTCAATTCAACTGAGGAGACAAGGGGGCGGATCCTTGCTTAGAAATGGTGGATGTAAGGCCATAAACTCCCAGTATATTGTTGGCGGATGTTCGAAATAATGGGGTTGAATTGCCAGAAGTATCTAGCTCGCTGAATCCAGTTGACGATGGTAGGGGCCATAGAGACCATCAGTACTGGTAAAGCCCATCCAGTATAGGGACTGACAGGCCACCAGAGAAAAGCCATCAGGAATGCGGCCAGAGGGATATCAATAAAACTGAAAATTAATAATTTTTTGAGGAAAATTTATATTTAAAGGAAAGTATAGAAAATTGACCAGCTATTTTCTCAATTTGATGCAACTGATTAAATAGTGGTCATTTGATGCAGGAACAAGAAGGAATCAGGACCCTCAATTTTTGACCTAACCAGTAAATTATTCAGGAATGAGGCAGATAAACTCAATGGGAACTGACATTGAAGAATTCAATGTCAGGTTAGTCAATGTCAGTTTGACCTCAAATGCCTGAACTGTGGCTTGATTGCAATTCCAATGGTTGGCGAGATGCATCTGGCCCAATGAGCAGCGGAAATACCCCAGGGCCACCCCATGTAGGGGCGGTTCCAATTGGTTGGGAACGGGTTTGGGATGCCCAAACTGCCCATGCCCAATGACTGGGTCGTTTGTTCAGTCAAAAGCGTTGCATCAGCCACAACACTCAATTTTCCAGAAGGGAGCTTCGAGCTATTGTCTATGGTGTCTAATGCTACTATCTGCACGTTGGGGATCATTTCCAAAAATTTTGAGAGGGGTTAATTTCTACAATCGTAATGTTGGCCAAATTAAAACTGTAGGTGATCCAGCCAATGAAAAAATCTTTGTTCCTTTTTAACTATGTGGATTCCAATCATTGGGATTGTTTCCACTCATTTTTGTACTGATTGACTTCATTTCAGCGATCTTGGTGCAAATTTCCCTAAACATATGTACAAGTTTGGCTGAGGTAAGCGTGGGCACCAGGGGAGGGATCTGAAGAGGGAGGGCTGTTACCCAGCGTTTGTCTACCACATGGGCGAGGTCACCCTGGGTAATGAGGGGTACAGCCAACCTCTTCAGAGCCTTTTTACTCGGAAATGGGAAGAGGGCTCAATTGACACACAGGGGACGTTCCCTGGGACTTACATTACCCTTTCCTTTTTCCAAAGGAAGGGCACCACCACCGGGAAACTGCACATGGGCCACATTTTTGTGCGCCTTGGGTAACTTGATTGCCATTACGGTCACAATTTTTTTTGGGGGGGGGGTGGTGTGTGGGGGCGTTGGGGTGGGATTTGTGAAATGCTTTGATCAGTTCCATGCAGTTAGTGCAATTGAAAGCCTTGCCCAACTGTTCTCATAAGCCAGATACCCTTTACAGGCCATGAGATATTGAATGGACCAATGGGACTTGCAGGATGCTATGATATGTTCCACTTTGGCCTCCTCCACATTTTCAATAATGTTTGGCTCAGGATCTGTAGGAACTGTGCCCTTAAAGGGTGACAACTGGGAAACATGAAAGACGGGGTGCTGTTTCTAGTGAACCTGAAGTTTTAACTGGAACGCACCATTGCCCAAGTCTTCTTCTACAAAATGGGGGCCCAAACGGTTACTTGCAAACTTATGGGAGGGTACTTGCATTCTCAAATGATGCATATCAAGAATAACATAGGAGCCCACCATTATATCATGACTGGGAGTTGCTTGCGATCTGCAAACTGCTTGTAGTCTTCAATGGTTTTGGTGAGGTGTTCCCATACTAAGGATTGAGTAGACCTAATATGGTTAGCATGATCCGCGGCAGCTTGGACCTTGGGTCGCAAGTAGGGTCCAACCAAAAATGAAGGATTATAACCTAATGTTGTTTCATAGGGAGAAAACCCTGTGGAAGCGTGAGTCACATTGTTATAGGCGAATTGAGCGAGGGGAAGGTTATTAGCCCAGGTGTCACGCGTGGCTGCAGTATAGCAACGCAGATACTGTTATAGGACTTGGTTAACTTGCTTGGTATGTCCATTGGAATGGGGATGATACGCCGTGGAGTAGCAGAGAGAGATTTTTAAAATAGATAAAGAGTTCACACCAGAACTATGCTGTGAACTGTGAGCCACGGTCACTGATGATCTCCTGTGGGAGACCAAACATTGAAAACACATGGCGCACGAAGAGACAAGTGGTTTCCTCTGGCGTAATTGCACAAGCGATGGGAATAAAAAGGGAAAACTTAGTGAAACAATCACACCACCATCACCGCCATAAACCCATTAGATCTGGGGAGTCCAACAATAAAATCTACGGACACCAAAGTCCATGGACCCTCCGCCTGTTGTAAGGGGTGTAGGAGGCCATTTTGACCAGAGCGATCTGGCATAGCCCAAGCACAAGTAACGCAATTGTCCATCCAGGCCAGAACTTCCTTTGGTAAACACACCCAATTGTAAGTCCACCTGATCAAGTTGATAAATTTCTTATTGTTAGGATGGCTGACCGTGGGAGGATCATGATGCACGCAAAATACCTCGTCTCTGAGGAGAGAGGGAACCAAATTTAAGACCAAAAATAAATGAGGCCCTCCACCAAGGAGATATGATAGTGTAAATGGTTTTTTTGAGACAGTTGCTCAAATATCTCCACACCTTCAGGGCAGGCCATTTGGCTGATTAAGACCTGAGCAACTAGCGGGGCATTGGGAGCAAGGGTGACGGAAAAAATGAAAGGGGTAACAATTGACAAAATTTGAGCATCAAGAATCACGGCAATGAGGTCCACTACATCTGGGTCCAAGGGGCAGTGGGAGGGGCTGCAGCTGAGGAAATTGGGAAGTATGTTAAGCGCACCTTTTACGGATTTGTATAGAAAATTGAAGCTGCACAAGTCCTGATAGGTACGAGCTTGCTGATGTACCAATTTTTGGGGTTATGGAAATATAAAAGAGCCTGGTGATCCATGCGATTAGTTAACTCATGTTGAGCATCCTGTAACAGATACCTCCAATGAGTCAATGCCCATGCCACGGCTGCCAACTCCTTGTTGTAGATGGCCCAAGATTGCTCTATAGAGGTAAATTTTCAGGAAAAATAACAACGGGATGTTCCAAGCCATCATGCTCTTAGAGCAACGTTCCACCCTCTGCCATTGAGGAGGCATCACATGCAATTATATATGGCTTGGCAGGATATGCGTGTTTCAGGACAGTAGGTGGATAAAAACACACCCTTGATCAATTTAACACCTGCTGGCATTTGGGCGTTCACGAAATGCTACATTCTTGCCTGTGAGGGGGTGAAGCAGGGCAGCTAACTGGGAAAGATCCAGGGAAAATTTTTTAAGAAAATAATGGTTCCCAAGAAACTCAATAATTGTTTCAGGGTTGTTGAGGTTGGCCATTCATGGATAGCATCCAACTTACTGAAGGAATTGAATAACCTTCTTTAAGGATGAGGTTCCCATGAAGGTTAACTTCCTTCTTATAGAAATCGCATTTGGAAGGCTTAACGAACAAACCTACCTTGTGCAAAGCAGCCATGACTGCTTCCAAGTCCATAACATGTTGTTCCGGAGTCAGGGAGTGAACCAGAATGCCATCAATATATGCGACCGCGCAAGTAAACTGTAGGTCATCCAGTACACTGTTAATCATTCATTGAAATGTAGCGGGGGCGTTTTTCAGCCCAAAGGGCATTATGCAGAATTGAAAATGCCTCGCTTTATTCAGATTGCTGTTAACCATTCTTGCCCTTCCATTACCCAAATCTGGTTGAAGGCATTGACGGGATCCAGCTTAGAGAACACATGAGATTTGGCGATTGCTTGGCTGATCATCTTCTCCTGAGGCAGGGGGCAAGGATCATAAACTGTAACTTTGTTCAAATGTCTATAATCCATGCAGGGATGCAGGGAACCATTGGCTATTTTAGCGAAAATAATGGAGGACGCGACTGGTGATGTCTCCTTAAACAACCACCCTTTTTTAGCATATTGTCTAACCAATTGTTAAGCGCAACCTCCTCCTCTGCTGTATGGGGATACAACGGACAGTTGATATTCACCAACTGCCTGTCATACAAAATCCCAGGTCAAATTAGTATGAGGAGGCAGCCGTTCCACCTTTTTAAATTGAGATACTTTGATAGCGCATTAAAATATTTGGAAAATTGGACGGAAGGCCAGCAGGAGAGATGAAGGAAGTAATAGAACTGCGACCTTGAGTTTTTTTAAGAGTGTCAACTAAGGGAAATTCACCCTCCAGTTGATCATTAATGAACAACAGCATGTTAGACTCCAGGTGGATCTTGACATGTTATCAGCGCTACCATCCAAACCCTAAGATCACTGGAAACACCAAGTTTGGCTTAGTGGAAACCCGATCGCAGAAGCTAAACTGGTGTACCAAAGAAGGTACTGGCCGATGGACAATATACAATGTCTGGGAGGCTGAAGAAGCCACCATCACCGATGGACCCACATCCATGTCCAGTTCCAATTGTTGGGCTAACTCAACGCTCATGAATTTACCCGCAGCTCTGGTATCCACCAGTGCCTCAAAGGAGACATGGTGAGATCTGATAATAATCTTCATAGGTATTAAGAAATAAGCGAAGTTTTGTTTATTGGAAGATCTGGGCGTTTCTTTTGCAACTGAAGAAATGTCAGGCAAATTGGGGGGAAGGTCGGGGCTTTTTCTGGAGTAAAGTTGGGGAGAACAAGGGCCTGAGAACCGGCTACTCTATATGGGCTTTTACTGATTCAAATATAGGTGAACCAGGATCAGCCAACTCTGATGCAGGAGTGTTTATGGGCTTGGAAGCCAAAACTATCACTGGGCTTATGGTAAAAACTGAGTCCGCATCATTGTTGGGTAATCCTATCATAAAATCTTCCCCTTGATAGCGGGAAGTATGGAAATGGGAGGCATTGTAAGTAGTCATGGGTGTACATATTTGATCTACCGTTCCTTTCAAGGTGGACCAAACCTTGTGGTGAGCAGAAATCAAGTCCAAACCGGATCTAAAGATTGCCTGAAGCATATCATAAGAGAGATCCAGTGTGGAGCCTGTTTGAGGAAGGTAGAGATCAAGGAAGCCAAGCTAAGGGTTTTGGCCATAGTAGAGAGCAATCTGAATAAATGGTCTGAGCATGACACCGGGGCTTCAAGGCAGCTGATAAGATGGCAATCAGAAAAGTGGGACCCACCGCTTATGAAGAAGAGTGCAGAATACCTCAAACCCGCCGATGGGCATCCCCTTCCACAGCGTCCAATAAAGAGACCCCTTGTTGGGGCTGAGATAACGCAGCGGAATTTTTAAGGGCAATTGCTGAACGCATTTGCACCTCAGCGAGGGCGTCAAGAACCTGATTTACAATTTCTTGGTAAGGAACACGTGAGCTTTCTTCTGGGCTATTAGGATGGGGTGAGGTAGTAATCCATGAGGCTCTGCCAGGCTGAAGAAGTTTCTCCAAGGTAGAGCGAATACTAACCACAAAATCCGCAAGTGACCAAACAAACAACAAAAAGCAGACTACTGATTGCACGTTCATTTTGGTATGAGGGTAACCACTGCAACGCCCACCTCAAAGAGCAGGGCAGAAATGGCTGGAAACAAAGGTTGGTCAATTATGTCATCAAAATGGAAGAAGAAGTTTAGACCAGACTTCCAGTTGGGATGCGTAACCACCTAAAAAGCAAGCCATAATGCCAGAAGCATTGCCACATGTACAACGTTGAATGGAGCTGGGCATTGAGAGACGATAAAGTGTTGGTGCAGGGCTTTAGTGAACAGCAACCCAAAAACGAACCAAATGGATACAACCCTCAGACACTAGTGTTCTTACTGCAGGGGTTGGTACCACATGTATATTTCTACAAGGTCACTGGCGGGTGGGTTCAATTCAACTGAGGAGACAAGGGGGTGGATCCTTGCTTGTAAGTGGTAGATGTAAGGCCACAAGATCCCAGTATACTGTTGGCGGATGTTTGAAATAACTTAGTTTAATTACCAGAAGTATCTAAAATGATAAATCCAGTTGACAATGGTAGGGGCCATATTAACTATCAGTACTGGAAAAGCCCATCCAGTATAGGGACTGACAGGCCACAAGAGAAAAGCCATCGGGAATGTGGCCAGAGGGATATCAATAGAATCAAAAATTGATAATTTTTGGAGGCAAATTTATATTTAAAGGAAAGTAAAGAAAAGCAATCAAAAATTTTCTCAATGTGATGAAACTGATTAAATTGTGGTCAATTGATGTGGTAACAAGCAGGAATCAGGGCCCTCAATTTTGACCTAACTGGCGAATTATTCAGGAATGGGGCAGATAAGGTCAATGGGACCAACTTTAAAGAATTCAGTGGCAGGCCGAGTCACTGTCAGTTTGACCTCAAATGCCTGAACTGAGGCCCAACTGCATTTCTGATGGTTGGCATGACAGTATCTGGCCTGATGAGCAGCGGGAATCCCCCAGAACCACCCCATGTAGGTTGGTCCCAATTGGTTGGGAACAGGTTCAGGATGCCCAACCCACCCATGCCTGGTCGCTGAACCGTTTATTCAGTCAAAAGCGTTGCATCAGCCACAATACCCAATTTTCCAGAAGGGAGCTTTGAGCTATTGTCTATGTTGTACAATGCTAGTACCTGCCGTTGGGTATCATCCCCAACAATTTCGAGAGGGAGTTATTTTCTACAACAGTGGTGTTGGCCAAGTAAAAACTGTAGGTGATTCCAGCCAATGAATCAATCTTTGTTCCTTTTCAACTATGTGGATTTCAATAATCAGGCTTGTTTCCTCTTGTTTTCAGACTAATCAACTTCATTTTGGCAATCTCAGTGCAAATTTCTCTGATCAGACATACAAGTTTGGCTGAGGAGAGTGTGGGCACCGGGGGAGGGATCCAAGAGGGAGGGCTGTTACCCAGCGCTCATCTACCACATGGGCGAGGTCACCCTGGGTAACGAGGGGTACAGCCAGTCTCTTTGGAGCCTTCTCACTTAGAAACGGGAAGAGGTCCCAATCAACACACAGGGGACATTCCCCATGAATTACACAAAGCCTAATAAGGATGAGAAGCCCAAGTGTAACTACTGTAAGAGGAACAACCTACCAAAGACATTTGTTTTAAGAAGAACCCTGTCCTTGCCAAGCAGGGAAAAGGTCAGTCATCTTAAGGTCATGTACCTATAAAGCTGACTCAATAAATTAACCTGAAAGTAAAACATTGCTGAACACTCATCTCGTGTGCATTGAGATTAATTTCTTTGATGATTCCGAAGATGTTTATGATGACAAAAGTTGCTAAATTTTAGGTACACTCACTGAGCTGACCATTCTGAACCACATGAACACAAAGATATCAATGACGACCAGGTTCTTGAAGGCACTTAACTCAGTCAAGTTATTGGGTGCCCAAAAATAATTCATATGTCCAGTAATGCTGGTAGATACTTTGAACTGTTAATATGACCCATTTCTAACGTGCAAAATTTTACTGAAGATAAGAATAAGGATTCTGAGACTTCCTGAAAGCTTAATGCAATGTTTTGTTTAGAAGAGGTGTTTGCAATCTACCAAAGTTTGGAGGAATCACTATCAAATTGGAAGAGGTAATTAAGAAGGCCCAAGTTATGGCAATTTTAGCATGGGATCACTATCAATGTTTTCTCATCCCTTCTCATCAAGAAGTTTAAACTTTCCCCTGACCTTTAATACACTACAAGAATATAGTAACTCCAGACTGAAAAACAACTAGGCTATAGGTGCATATTCATCTTTGCCAATCCAAGTTGGTATGTTAGTTTTCTTACTTTTGCAGTTGCCCTGGACAATAGCATTATGATGTATTTATTATTATGCAGTTTATAATTACATATGAAGAAGTCATCAATCTTAAAGAAGGATGTTTATCACTCTTAAGCTATAGAGCTTCCCTTGTACTGGATGATAAAGACTCCAGTAAGAAGGATTACTCTTGTTTGGGTGAGTACCCTGTTTCCACTTTACCTAACAATATTTTACCACTGTAAGAAATATGAAAAAGTTACCCAAATCAGTAGTTACTTTCATAAGATATGTCATTTTATGCCATTTAATATGCAAAAGTAATACCAGAAGAACAAGGAATGGTTTTACAATATAACCCTGAGCCTACCTCCAAACTAATTGCTACATATCACTAGTGTAAATGGAGTATTTATATTTGAACCAAGAGTTTTTTATAAGGAGTCTTCAATCCAGCTTATCAGCGGCCTAAAGAGCACTACTTGAAAACCTAACCAACTAAGATATATTAGTCAAGAAACATTGATGAAGCGAGAAAGGTAATTACTTTCCTTTGATGAACTTAATAAGGCACATTTTATTTGCACTAACCCCTAATTTGGCCTACCTGAAAATAATTTAACCTGTGACAATCCTCAAGTAAAACATCTGGTAATTTAAATCAAGGAGAATCTTGATAAAGTGCATCAATTACTTGAACATTATAAGTTATTTTTGCACTTAATATCAACTATGATCACATAAAGACTGGACACATAGTATCGATGTAGAAGATTCAACCCAAATCCAGTTAAACCATATAAGAAGTTGAAGGTAGTGGAGCAATACACGAAGACTGAGCTCAAGAAATTATTTTATGCCAGATTAAAATACACGAAGACTGAGCTCAAGAAATTATTTTATGCCAGATTAATTGTGCCCATCAGAGTCCACACTTATCCACACTGCTACTTATTAAAGAGAAAAATATTGGTTACAGACTAGGATGGATTACAAGAAGCTAAAAAGCCTCACTCTGAAGGACAGCTATCTGATTCTACATTTTCAATGATGCTTGAACACAACTCTTTATCTTATTTTACTTCTCTGCGATGGACCTCGCCAGTGGCTATTGGCAGATGGATCTATCGCCAAAAGACTAAAAAATGCGTGTTGATATGCATAGCAGGATTATTTCAAACTACCCATATATATCTAGAGATTGTGCAAAACTCCCACCTCATTTCAATGGGTTCTGGATTACATCACGCAAGTTCTTAAACTAAGCTGTGTGATTGTGTACATAAATGACATAACAGTTTTTGCAAAACCTTTACAGATCATCTAGACCACCTCAAGTTAAATTCCAATGGTTGAGCGAGAACCACATTAAATTAAAACTTGCGAAGTGTATCTTCTTCCAACAGGAGTAGGATGTTTTTAGGACAATCCATATAGCGGGAAGGAATTCAACCATGTACAATAAAGTTGAATCAATCTCCAAGGTGCCTGAGCTGAAGAGCATCTGAGACTTACAGGTATTTTTAGGAATGAAGGTATATTACATCTTTTTTACTAATTTTGCTCAATTCGCCGAAACTTTTATTCATTTGCTTTCCAAAAAGCTTCTTTCATTTGAGTAGTAGAGCAAAGAGCTGCATTCAAGACCATGAAGGATTTGTTTAAGAGAAAATAATTCTATGTCATCCAGACTACGTAAATACATTTATCCTAATTACAAACGCCTCTGACTTAGCTATAGGCACCATACTTTCTCAATTGGATGATGGAGGCATTGTCCACAAGGCGGCCTATAACAGCAAAACGCTTTCCAAAGCTAAGAGAAAGAATAGAGTCACAGAAAAAGAGTGCCTTTCAGTTGTCCTGTCGGTGAAATATTTTCAAACCTTCCTGTATGGTACAAACTTTACAGTTTTTACATACCGCACTTCATTAAAGTGGATGCAAAACATGAAAGATCTGACAGTAAGACTATACCGCTGGGCTTTCAAATTTAATCAATACTTAACGAATATCATCCAAAGATATGTAATGAAGCACATGAATGCTGATAAACTGAATCGACTTCCCTACTACATCTAGATAATAGTGAAGCTGAACTGTTTCAAAACCTACACATGAAGCCAAACTCTTGGGAGGAACATATGAAACAGTTCAAAAGATGTTAAAATGACACATTTAAAATAAAAGAGTTCTCAGCGGTCTATTATACAAGAAAGTTGGAACTGACAGACTACCTTACTTGCAGCCTTCAAAAAAAACCAGTTATAATGGAAGGTCAAAATACCTTAGGTCATTGAGGAGCCAGAAAACTTATGAATGGAAGAAGGATCACTTTTATTGGTAAGAAATACTTGACTCTGTAATGGAAGTCTTAGGCGCTTCCATAAAATTGTAAAAACAGATGCTTCTAAGGCCAAGTACAAGTATCAGCCCATGACCCCTCAACAGACGATCCTACCATCAAATTGACGTCATAGGTCCTCTACTTGAATCCACAGGAGGAAATTGATACTTCCTTGTAGGGATTAATAATTTTATAAAGTGGTTCAGAGAAATCCCCATTCTCATACAGACCACAAAGACTAAAGCTACCTTTTTAAACTACATTAAATTTACTAGGCATGGTTGCCCGCAGGTACTGCTATGTGGTAATGGGAAGAAGTTTGCTTCAAGAGTTGTGAAGATCTTAGCTATGAATATGGGAAATTAACAATTATTTTCAGCGCCCTAAAACACATCAATAGATGGGAAAGTAGAAAGAGTGAATGGAACGTTGGTTTTTAATATAATGCAAGATGGCTAATAATGATCCATTACTCTGGGACCAATATCTCCTAAGGTTGCCGATGATTAATACATATAATTTTATTACAAATCATCGAAAATATCGTTCTTCATGGCCTTATACAGAAAGAAATCTGGAAATCTGATTATGTTATCTCATATAGCTATTAGTAAAATACCAAAGAGCCTGAGAAAGCGTTAAGTGATTAGTCAGTATATCATACAACTACTATCAGAGGCGATGACGAATCTAGCCAGGATGGTTACAAGAGAAGGTCAAGCAGCAAACAAATCTCACTAACCGTTATCCACCTCTGGGATTTTGGACTTTGTCTTGTACCTACACAATTGTATAGCACCCTAGGAGGAAAAGTAGAACTCATCTGGGATGGGCCATACTCTATAACTTACAAACAAGTTGAAAAATACTAAATCAAGTCCTTTGAAACAGGAGTAACTATCAACTGCGTACATAGCCAATTCTTGCGTTGGTAATCCCCTGCCAATTTTCTTGAGGGGTGATGTCAGATATCAAATACCAGATATGATGGGAACATTATTGACCATTTGGCTCCACAATGGAATTGACGACTTGAACTGATAAGGGGGTTAAAATATTATCTTGATTAAACACACATAGAGATGAATAGTTGTTAAGGCTAAAACTGAAAGTAGGAAAATTTTGTCAGATTAAATCAAGCTTAAGATACCTCGACATAAATCCTTCCTTATCAAAATGAAGTATAATTGTAATATCAGGTGACTATTACTCAAGGTGGCACCTGAGGCAGAGAATTATAAATGTATCCACACAAGGGTAATTTTTAAGTTTTATTGATTTCTTTGAAGGTCAGGACCTTCAAAGGCTACTTAATTAATCGTTAAATGGAGCTCTAGCAGGAATCTCTTAGGAATGCTGTTCTCCTAAGACAATCTCTCAACGGTAAAACGTCGTTGAAGCTACTCTGTTCTCTTCAAACAGGCAAGATCTCTGTGAAAACAGGCAGGAAAATCTCCTGTATAGCAACTAGGAAAAACTGAAGGTAGCTTACTGAGCAGAGATTGGGGATATTTAAAGGGACATGCGAGACTTAGTATCACTTAGGATAGACCTTGTGAGAGAATCAAGCTTAAGTGGGGTAAGGAGATTTTTTAATTGGCGTGGCAGAATGCAAAGGCTTTTGGCGTACTCATCCTTCTGGGTCATGGCGGCAGTTTTCAGTAACCTTGAAAGGCAAGATCTCTACCAAGGGAATCAGCACCTTTCTCAGGTAGATCGGAGGATCTATGAAAGGTTTGACGTTCTGAATGCTCTTTTGGGAGATAATTATACTTATTAATTTTGATATTTCTCTAATTGGCAGATCTCCAAAGGTCATATTGTGAATCAGTATATGTTAAAAATCTCGCCAATATCAGCGCAATTTCTATTATCCCTGATAATGGCCCTCAAGATCTTGACAAGGAGGGACATGACTCTGGAGAAATATGGCATGAACTGGATTCATGATAGAGCCCAATTTGACAGAGGTAATTAAATATTCAGGTCCTCATTAATAGATCACTCAATAAGGTCCTGGACATAGAGTGCCAAGTTTGTGGACACGTCATCCAGGTTGGTAATTTTATAACAGGGCAAGGTATCCTAACTAATATTTGGGCAAATTCAGTTTCCAGGCATTGCTCCGTTCAGCTTCTTATCTAGTTATAGTTCCATGAAATTTGTGGCATAATCTTGTAGCTGAAATAGTTCATCAGCCAGCTTTTGCATAACAAGATCAGTAGTATTAGGCATAGATGTTTTCAATATTATATATAATTGAGTGCAGAATCATTTCTCATATGTAAAGAGCTCAAAAAGGGGACATCTGGATAATTTGATGGTAACTGACAGTACGCTAGCAAAACCACAAGCAGGTATTCATTCCATCATGAAGGGTCAAATTGAGCCATCTTCAATGGGATGGCGACAAGCGTGCCATTCGCCCATTCTACATCCCCATTGATAGCAGGATGATAGTTTCTGTAAAAGAGTGAAAGGTCCCCCTCAGAAAATTGATATTAGAGACTACTTGATAGGCAAAGTTGGTACCATTATCAGAGCAGCACCTTGGGACTACTGTGGCAAATGAAGATCTGACTTAATAAGAAGGAGACGGTTGCCTTAGAGGTGAGCAAGGCAATGGATATGGCTTACACCCATTCATCAAGTAGTCAGCCTCTAAGATAATATAGCGATAATCATAAATTGCTGTAGGCAAGGGGCCAAAAGCATTGATAAAAACTGTGGCAAATGGGGTTGTTAGACTCATGACCTGGTGTTGATATATCAGATTCAGAGGCTTCTGGATAACACACGTGAAGCAGGTATCAATGACGTCGTTGATAGTATCAATCATCCATCCAATAACAACGCTCCCTCAGCCATTGGTGGGTCTTCCTTACCAATGCCATAGCCTACGGTCATGTGCACCATCAGGGCGGACTTTGTTCTGGTGAAAGGTTGGACATGCGGTAGCCAAGATGTCCCAACTTTCTTAAACAATAGTCCATTCTCACCTGAGTATGTTCTGCCATTTTCTTTAATTGGTGTTGGATCCCCAGAGCTTATTGGCTCCAGTCTCCGGTTTCTCAAAAAGTTTGACATCCAATCCTCATTAGAAGCATAGAATGTCAGTATGGGCAGCCAAAATAATCCATCAGCGTTTATGATGCAATATTCCAGCTAGGTGGCTAAAGAAAATCATAAGTTAAGTACAAGTGACCAATGGATCTACCATCTGTTAGAGTATTTCATTTGATGTAGCCACCATAGGGAGACGTGGTCCATTACTATGGTGAAATGGTTCCCATATAGGAAGGGCTGGAAATTTTTGATGGCCAGCAGGACAGCCAGACACTCACGTTCAGCTACGCTGTAGTCTCTTTCCGCCTGAGTTAAAGTCTTAACGAAATATTCTATAAGGTAATAAACTTTATTCACATCAAGTTGAGCCAGAATAGGTACCGTGGCCACATCACTAGTATTGGTAAAAAAGATGAAAAGTCTGTCAAATTTGGGATGTACTAGTACAAGAGCGGTAGCAAAAGCCTTCCATAGAACATTAAAGGCCTGCTGTTAGGGTTCTTCCCAATTGAATGGGACTTCCTTATAAATAAATAGGTTGGTGGTTCAGAAAGTTCGAAGAAATGCGGGATAAATTGTCAGTAATACACGACCATTCTAAGAAAAATCTTTATATCAAGTAAACTGCTCAGTCAGGACATTTTCCCAATAGCAATCACCATGTCAGGAAGTGGCGACATTACCTCCTGGGTAATTTTATGCCTGAGGAATTCCATTTTAGTCTGGAGAACCTGGCATTTGGTAGGCTTCAACTTCAGTGAAGCAGAGCAAAGATGTTTTAACACCTCCTTCAGATGGTCTAAATGTTTATCAAATTATGGGAGAAAACAAATACTTCATCTAAATAAGCGAGTACACATGACATATTCAAACCCCCAATAAGCAGTCCATCTCCCTCTAAAACGTGGCCAGAGCATTGCATAGCCCTTATGCATACGTGTGGGCCTCAATACCCTTCACTTGCTATATGGGCACATTTCTCCCTATCGTCCAGCGCAAGCTCAATCTTCCAATACCCACTATCAAGAATTACTGCCGAGAGAACTGAGGCCCACCAGGATTCATAACAAATCATTAATTTGGGGTAGCAGGTAGATATTCTTTCAAGTGATGACATTTAGTCACAGTAA
Source organism: Massospora cicadina (assembly GCA_022478985.1). Lineage (NCBI taxonomy): Eukaryota > Fungi > Entomophthoromycota > Entomophthoromycetes > Entomophthorales > Entomophthoraceae > Massospora > Massospora cicadina. The sequence goes on along the minus strand of JAKSZP010007005.1, from coordinate 2,949 downwards.
TCACCAAGCAATGCCCCATCCTTCTTACTTAAAAGAAGCACCGGTGAGACCCAGGGACTTTGAGACAGTTTTAAAAAAACCAGTGTCTAAGAGTTGCTTTAGTTCTATAATTACTGGGCTTTTTCAACCTTAGACTTCTGGTAAGTCAAGCGCATATTGGAGGGGCGTCACCATTAATCACCTTGTGCTGCACCACCTTTATCATTCCAAAATTATCTAGCCCCGTTGAAAAATTCAGCATACTCCCCAATCAAGGCATCTACAAGTCGTTATTGCTTGGAAGTGAGGGTTTTACCTATCTCTACTTAAACTCGAGCTATTGTAGTTTTTTTGTCAATTCTAAGTCACAAAACGTTCCACATATACAGGCAGACTCAACTTGATTGGAGGTTAGAGTCCAGGCATATGCAGCGGGATGCTTTTGAGCTATTAGCATCAGTTGATCTGTAAAGTTAGACATCAAGATATTTAAAGGCCCCAGTAAGTTGAATCCAGCACCCAAGGGCAAGTAAAAGTCTAACAAATAGCTTTATTAGGATCTCCACAAACGTACAGTAGATGATCCAGTGATAGGGTAATTTGGAGCCAATATCCATGATAATCTTTGACTTCAGTGGTATGGTTACACAGTTAATTGTATACACAGGCATCCAATACTGGTTTTTTGCACCGGGAGGTGGCAAGTTGGCAATTGACACAACTATGCAATATTTTAGGCGTTCGATGTGTTTTAAATGCTCTAATAAGCAACTCCTAGGCTTTCTCTTTACTTTTTCCTTAGAGATATCCTTTAAGACTAAGGGGATGTGGTACCCTAAAGTAAAAAATATAGGTCCTTATGACCTATTTGGTTATCAAATTTAACCAGGAATTGTGTGCCTATGAGAAGGTCAAATTCATCATTTTCTAGCACAATTTCAGGGGTAGTCACTTCCAGAGATTCAGACCAAAGTGGCGGGGACAAGCGGGCTGAAGAGTAAGTTTGATGCAGTTCTAAGTCCCATTATTCACTGTGTGGCTATGATAAGAGTGACAATTATCCAATTTACAAGTAAGGAAGATACAACGTTATTTAGAGATTCAGTATCAACTATGGCCAAAGATTTTAAATTAAGGATAAATACTTATACTCCAGTGACTTCAGTATAAAATGTGGGATTAAGTTAATTGAATTTCCTAAAGAAGAGGTCCTGAAAGGGTAGAGCAAGAAGAACTTAAGCCTTTATATGAAATCTGCAAGTCTGGATCCTTTATAACGTCAGGCTTGGCAAGAACCTAACATTCAGAACGCGGCGTGACAATAGAAAGAGGTTGAGGCTTGACATCGCCATCAGAGGATACCTTGCGCCATAAGATGACTCTACTTCTACCAACTCATCAACTTGCTTTTTAACAGGAGCAATCTTGATGGCTGAAGATTTCATAATAGGCGTAAGGGTTATGACGTGGTTTACATCTCTGGAATCGTCCACCTGCATGAATGTAGGGTCAGTTTCCCTTTACTAGTTGTTGGCATACTTCAGGTTTGGGTAACTCCACTATATATAATTTTAGTGAGATTAGACTTATATATCTCCTTGGGATCTGGACAATAGCACAAGGTTAGTAATGTGCTGATAGGCTGAGAAAACAGCGGCAATGGCGTCATCTAGGATAAATCAGTTGCAAGATGCAAGGGGTTAGGCTTCATAAAATCTTTTGAAAAGTTCAATGTTGGTTTTCCGCTTCTGGGGAAGATCTGCATAAAGTCCTATTTATGATTAGAAAATGAGAGGCTACTTCCAAGATCATCTAATAAGGGCATCTTTTATAGCAGTCAAGGTAGTACATGTCTTAAAGTATGTCACCATGATTTTTTTCATCCAGACAGGTTTGTATGTGCTGTCATTTCTGATAATCTGTAGCCTTTTCCATTGCACCTTTGTACACAAAGAGTAAAATTAAAAAAGTTATAGTCCCTGGCACGTACTTCTTTTTGGAGCAAGGTAAAGTATCCAACCCAGTTTGGAGAGCACACTGATGGTCGGAGAAGCTGGTCACTCAGACTCATTGAGTTCTGTGGTACCTAAGTCAGCATGTGGTATAGCCTTATCAAATTGGCGGCGGAATTCATCTATATCGTCCTGGAGAGTAGTGTAGCAGTCATTAACATGCGTAAGTGGGGCTTTAGTGTTTAAAAAAATTTTGGATCTCTCAATTTCAGAGATTTGAAGGGCTAATTAGAGGAAATAGAATCTTGTTTAGTATTAATATTATGAGCTTGGCTTTCATCTGTTTGAGTTGACAATCCACTTGGGCGTGAGAGTTGATTAGGTTTTTACAAGTTGTGGACATCTTTTTATAAAAGTTGTACAAGGAGATAAAGGTCAGATCTGCATCAAGGTGGTCTCCCTAGATAGTCATCTCAGCTCACTGGGCCACCAGTAATAATTGTCGCTCAATAACCCTAATATGATCCTAGTGAATTTCAACAAACGAAGGCCCAATAGGTGCAGAGGACCCAGGATGATCATGAGGACCTTCAGGCCTAAGAGGTCCTTGTTCTCCCTCCTTCCCACTAGATTCAGTGTTGCCAGGAGGTCCATTTTGAATAATAACTTCCTGGATCAGAGGTATAGCTATTCGATTGGCCAACTGTTAAATCCAGGTAGCTAAGGTGGCGATTTAGGAATCAAAGGGTTTGACAATTTTTGGAGATGTGGTAGATGAGATTAGAAAAAGCGCTTTCCACTCGCTGTTCCATGTTGGTAGCTGCATGGATCATTTGCTGAAAAAGTTCACCTTACAGGTACCTGATAACTTCAGTATTGATCTGGGCCAAGTGACTTTGAATTTTGCTGATCTTTCGGCAGTTGTCCAAAATAGTCTCATTATTGTCTCAGCCAAAACGTGACATGGCTTCATACAATTCAAAAGGCTGGGCGTGAATTTGATGAGACAGTCTAAGTT